>WUQG02296490.1:0-19445 GCA_011317285.2 Androctonus mauritanicus | reverse complement strand
TTGAAGCGACAAATGCGCCGCCATGTATTCATAGTTCCACTGCTGATAAGACAGCGCAATTTTTACAAAGTCTTCCTATACTCGAGTCAAAATAATACTTTAATTATTATTCGACTATTATTTTGAATATGAATAAACAATCTTGTTATTATTATGCCGAGTGCTTACTATGATGAAACAATTATAGTTTATTTTTATTACGAATGCCTTTTATAATGAAAAATATAAAAACAGTATTATATTATTTGAAATCCACTATTTCAAAAAGGTTTAGCTTGGGGGCCCCTCAGAGCCCGGGACCCCTAGGCACGTGCCTTTTTGCCTTAATGGATAATCCGCCACTGACATTAAGGAATTAAGCAGTAGCATTCCTAGCATTGGTGTCACCAGGTACAATAATTCTCGATGTCATCCCTTCTCTCTTAATATTAGATAAAATGTTTGGCCGTTAGAAATTTACGTAGCACAACTTCAATCTATTACTACAGTCATGTGACTAATTAACAATATTATCCCCCACAAGTTTCTCAACAAACAAGAAATGACTATTTTAAAAAAGGCTTAATTGGCAAAAATGTAATTTTTTAGCATACGCTTGAAAACATTGGGTGTCACCCAGTGCGGGCCGCATCACCGCAAGCCCCTAGTGACGCCACTGAATTAAGTAACTTAGAAGACCAAAGGATAAACAGCAGTTATGTATCACATCACATCATCTTAAAATTCGAAAATAATTATTCATGAACTTGCAAAGATATCTGACGTTGTTCAGAAGTTCAGGTACATAATACAGCTTATTTCACGTCTCTTACTCAATCGTGATATCGGACACCCTTGCTAGTAACGAATAACTTTAATTGGAAACCCTTGCTAGTAATATAAATTTTAGACAACAGGAATGAGTTTATACGAGAACTGGCAGTCAATTGCCTCAAACAAAGACCTCCGACATATCCGTCGATTGCAATGTTGGCCATCCAGCGGCTGTTCTAGCCGCGAATCGGAAACCCGAATTTATCTCCTACGTAGTAACACGGCCCTACTGAATGTCTTCCTATACTCTCGTAATTTACAGCCGACGCCGGCTTGTCCACATTTTGTGGCGCTCAGGAAACATCGTTCCATTATTGGACTGAATGTCCGGCGTATTCTAGTGAGAGGAGGAGCAGCATTGGGCATTTCCATCGCCTCCCTCACAGATTTAATCGCGATCTACTAGCCTCCACCCCAGACGGACTCACGACAACACATAGTGCATTTAGAACGTTACATAGAATCAACCCGCAGTTTCACGTAACACCCGAATAACAATTTTCGCAATCGGAGGAAAAAGTACTAGCTAAAACTTCCATATGACATCATAGAAGAAGAAGAAGAATGAGTTTATACGTTTATGTTAGTGTGATTAAGCTATCGAATCATACAGTATGCTTTCATCGGTGGACACTTTTACAACTCCACACGTCATGTCGTCGCGGGAATGCCGTTACGTTGTTATGTCATTGTGACGTCACATAACGATGTTTTGTAATGCCGTCCACTGTTGTGTCATCGTGACATCACATCGGTGCTACTGGGTCGTCATCTTGAATTCGGATATGATTCCGAAGGATTTAAATGAAAGCATTTTCGTTCCCCCTCCAAAATGCCCAATTTCCTAGGCCAGTGATGGGCAAACTACGGCCCGCCATGACGATATGTGTGGCCCGCGATACGTGCACAAGTGTAAGATTTTTTTAAAATTTACCACAAAAGTGTTAAATTATATAAACAAGAAACATAATTAGTTAATTAAATTTAGATTTTGTATGCTAAAATGTCCCTTTAAAAAGTTTGGCATGTGCCCCACTCGATTTTTCGATTTTTGAATTGGATTTCGAGGCAGTAGCGGTGGCAGAGAGCGTCTGTGAAAATTCGTTGAAAATAAAATGCTGGTTTCCGGCATGATCGCAATATTTTCTTCTACTGTGAATACCTTATGTATCGGAAAATAAAAACATTTTTTTACATGCGGCCCACTAGAGACTTTATAGAAGTCCGTGTAGTCAGCGGTCAGAAAAATTTGCCTATCCCTGCCCTAGACGATCTCGACTCAGGGTACCCACTAGGTCGAAAGAAGTTTCTATACAAAATTTAGTTCCGAGTTAAATGATGTAGGAGTTTGCTGAATGGACAGAAAAACATTACATATTATAAAGCTATATTATAATTAAAAACACCTTAGATTTCAGGATAAAACACAATTTCTTAAATTATCATTCAGTGTCACTAAAATTAATAAATATTAATTCATTAACTTTTTATTTCTATCTACAGTATTAAAAGCAGGTAAAGAAGGCCAATAGCTTTAAATATAGCATTCACCAAAAGCTGCATGGAGATCCTCTATGGATGGAGAACAGAATTTTCCACCTTCTGATCCGCGTGGTGTAAAAAGCATCTAAAAGGGTCACCTTGTATCATTTGGCGATTGTCTACATCCATCGCTGAAGGCTCACTCCAGGATATCGAAATTGTCTTGGCAAATGCCCAGGTCCGTTCCTAGGGCATGCGGTGAGACCCCACTCCGACACAGAACTTTCCAGCCTGGCACCATTTTTTGAACCACGAGTCACGTTCCGGAGAAAAATTTCGAAGCAAACCCCCAGAAGAAAGAATCAAAAAAAAAAAAAAAAAAAAAATCTGCATGGAGATGATGGAGTAATGTTCCTTTGCATTTAATTAAACTACATATAATATCTTAAAATTTCCTAAATGATTAAAATAGCTAACGAATGATTTATTGATGTTTTTGATAATCATTAATGTTTTATTTATATTTTTTAATCGAATAAATTCATTAAATTAGAAAACAAAATCTCGAAAAAGCAATATTTTTCCTTATTAAACAGGAAAAATAAGACTTGATTCAGAATATTAATGATTCATTACGGAATAAATAATCAATATTAATAAAATAAATTACTTTATCAAAGATTAATATTTTCAACAGACCCGAGCATAAATATGTAGAGAATAAATTATTTTTTTAATAAAAAACTAATAGATCTTATAAAAATATAGTAATCTCCAGTAATAATTAAGTTACATATTACATCATTCGAGAAATATTTTCCTTTAATAAATACGAATTTAAGTATATCCAAATATACCCGATCACTTCATATTTTTTAATTAATGAACGGTGTTCGATTTTCCATCTAATCAATATAGATTTACTCTTATTGTTTGAAAAATATCTAACTTTTCATTTATAATTTTCAGATGCCAAGAGGGAACTGAACTCGGAGAAGAATAATTCCAAGCGAAAGTGCAATTTTGTCTTCGTTGTCTTCTGTTTCGACAATAATTATGGATAGTAACCTGTTTTGCAATACAATAATTTTCAGTTATAATCTTAGCAATGGTTATTTTTTTGGATTTACGATACATAGAATTTGTTTTTCTTAGAGGAAGTAGATTCAACCATTAATCACTATAGGTTAGAAACGAAAAAAATTTGTAATTTTTCAGATTTCTAATGTTTTGCTTTATCATACTACAGTATACAGATACTGTATTGCGATGATGTCGCGCAAATATGTGTTACAGAAACATGAAAAAAGTTGTAAAAAAAATAATAATTTCCAGAAAAATTAAACGGAGATATATTTTTGTGCTTTAAACGTGATAAATTGAAATATTTTCTTTTAGTCTATAGAGGCTAGACAGAGAAATAAGTCCTATCTTATAAGACTCCATTTCCTTTGGAAATTAAAGCTAAAAAAAAGTTTTTTCTTCTTATATAGTTACAGGACGATATCATCATATGGTATTATACACAGAGATTTTAAGGTTCTTGACAATTAAAGATTCTGTTAATTATATTAAATGAAGAAATCATAAGCAGATTAATAATTGATAAAAAAAAAATTAATTGATACTTTTATTGGAGCAAAAATTAAGAAGAGTAGAATAAAATCATCAGAAAATAATCGATTTTAAATTATTAATTTCGACTTTCGACTGGATTTACTCATTATGACAAACTCGTTCGATTTGTATTAAATACGACATTGAAATTCATATCAAAATGTGTGAATTGCCACTTAAAGATTTTTAAGCTACTGTCAAATTTTAGAGATCCTACCTTTATTTTTTACGTAAATTATTGATGCTAACACCTATTTTATTATTTCACTGTACGGTTAACGTAACAATATACATTTTTTATTAAAAAAATTTTATTTAATTCAAACCAATACATTAATCAATTTCTATAATCAATTTTCATTACAGGTATCAAGATTTTATCCATTCCAATTATTTACTTTAACTATCTAGTTCTTTTATCAACCTACAGAAAGAAAAGAAAACTTTAATATTAATAATTAACTAAAACAGGATATTCGACATAAATATGCTTGGCTGTTTTTCTCCCATAAACTTGGCTTTATGAATGACAATTTATAATAGTGTTTGAGCTGAATTTTCAGAATATCAAACAAAAACATTTTTAAAGTTTAGAAATGGCCAAATACATTTATATTGGATACCCTGTACATAATGCTTTATAAATTATATCTATATTTTACATTTAAATGATGTCTGAACTAATATTCAGATTACAATAAATATAACAGAAATCAGTATCCACATCTATACCTGCACACAAACAAACAAACACCAACACCTAAATATGATAAATAAATATTGATTATATATCAATATTTATTTGAAAATATTGTTTATATATATATATAATTAAAATCAAGATAATGGATTCATCCTGCAAATTTATAAATGTCCTATCTGAAAATGGGTAATTCTTTGCTTTATATATTATTAATCATGTGATTATTTTTAAAAATTTTGCTAAGTGAAATTAAATATATTTACCATATTTCATTATCATAATTTTGACATTATAGTTATGCATTATAATATACAGCGTGTCCCAGAATGGACGTCCCTCCCTTAATATCGTGTCTTCTATTCAATAGAAAAAGCTCAGTGAAGTCTTATTTTAAAGCTTATCACTTGCACTATCTAACAATTAGATCTAATTGAATTGAAAACCCATCCAAGTTTGCTAAAATAAATATTGAACATTATATTTTTTCACTTATTTCAAATGATATCCTAGCATTTTTTGAGAATCATTAAAACATTATCCACTTCCGGTACTGACAATACCTGAATCAATTTCCTACGATGTGTAGAATTTAAGAAATCCCAAATTGAATTTTAAGAAAAAAATTTTTATAACTTTCTGAATTATACAAACATCACCGAGAAAAAATATTAAAAATTATTCACATAGAAATTATCTGAAAGTTTATATCTGCCAAAGAAATTTGTGCCATTAAGATCCCATGATCTGATGCCAGTAGCCAAGTCACGATTGACTTCTGCTTAATATCTTTATTGATAATAATAATAATAATAATAATAATAATAATAATAATAATATTCTTTCCCCTTTTTTTTATTTAAGGCAATTATTATATTAATCATGGAATAAATTTGAATCTGTTCTAAAAATTAAAATTATTGTTAAATAAAATTAACCACTGTATTACTTTCCTTCTTTTCTACTGCTCTCTTAGGTATCTACAGCTGCAGATTCTACTCTTCTAGCACCCTTGAGCAGACCAAGTACCAATAATTTGGTACTTGGTCTGCTCAAGGGTGCTAGAAGAGTAGAATCTGCAGCTGTATTAACCACTGTTTCATTGTAAATTTGTCTAAATGCTTTAAATAAAGAAAATAGCAAGAAGGTTAAAAACTTAGATTTTCAATTTAATTAGATCCCATAGTTAGATAGCACAAGTGATAAACTTTAAATAAGATCTCAATGAGTTTTTTTTTTTTGTTGAGATGTGAAGATATTAAGAGAAAGATGTCCACTTTGGGGCACACTGTAAATAGATACAAATTTTAACAATAAATACTGTATTATTTTTCAACTAACTTAATTGATTTAAGAAAATTTTGGTTATATCTTTTAATTTCTAAGATTAATTACAGATCAGAACATGTTATATTTCTAAATTTTTGGAAATGATGAAATTTTAAAGAATGTTTGAAAACTAAATCCTAAATTAAAACCTGATTTTCTAAAATTTACTTTTATTTCCAAGCTTATTCTCTAACAGTATTGAAAAATAAGTTTTATTCATAAATTCTTTAAAAAATTGTTGTTGTTAGAAAATTGTTATTTCTAAAAATACTAATTATTAATACTTAAATATTAAAAGTTAAGGAATAAAAGTAATATTTATACTTTGTTTTAATCTGAAAATGGTTATAAATTTTTAAATATCAGCATTAGAATATATGCATGACAGATATAAAAACAGAAAACTGAAGAGTATTTTCTATAGAAAGATTCGAGAGAATTAGGCACAGCATCAATAAAAATTTATTATGGGTAATAAATAAATGTTATCTTAACTGATATCAAGTAGTACTTTCAAATAGAGAATATGATATTTGGTTTGCTTAAACTGGATAGGTAATATATTGCAAAATAACAGCTAAGATGCAAAATTTTGGGATGTTTTGATTTGGATGATATAGTAAAGAACATAATAAGTCTATGCCATTTCTATCCTCTTATGTTCATAATTTTTTTGTTTTTTAATTATTATAGAAGTTATAGTATTAACATAAATCCATATTTCATATTAATTTATGTAGTTTTTGTAATTGTTATAACAGTTTTGTGTAATTGTAATTTAAAAAATGTAGTCATATTTTCTACTGCTGTAACCACAACAATATGCCAAACTTTCATTAGCTATTTTTCAAAATTGATTGTTTCAAAGAAAATAAATGTTCCTTAACTTTTCTGCATAATATAATCTACAGTTTCTTCATCACAGATAATTTTACAATTAGTGCTAAACAATGATAAAATTATTTCAACTAAAAATTTTATGGTTTTTAATTTTTTATTATTTTCAGATTTAAGGATAAATTATTTTGATTAACTTTTTTGTTGATTTTAAATCAGGGATGCACAGACTTGTTAAAACCTCACAATCGAAGGAAAAAGCATTAGCTAAAACCTCCATATGACCTCATAGAAGAAGAAGAAGAAAGATTGGTGTAAATACTTGTTAAAACCAAAGACTGCATAATGCAAACTTTCATGTTTATTATTAAACATTACAAAGAAACATAATCAAAAGTAAACCAAAAATTTTTAATTGGATGCGTGGTATTGCATTGATTTAACAATTTTTTTCATGTTAGGTTTAAACATTTATAGTAATCAAATGCAAAATTGATTCTAAATTTTCATTAGCTAAGCAGCAATGCTATCTGGTGTGCATATACATTTTTTTTAAATTACTTATTTCACATATAAATATAGTAAAAATAAAAAAAAAAATGTTTATTATTACAATTATTATTATTATTATTTTTCTTATTGTTAAAAAATATCATTATCAAACCGCTGTAAAAATAATTTCATATCAAAAAAATATTATTTGAAAACGCATTGCTCAAAACTACAAATATTTTGTTGATTGTGTGACTTGTTAAAATAATACATGATGAGGCAGACCACCAACAAATCAATGGAGAGCAATATGCAGTCTGTGTATCTCTGTTTTAAACAAACATTTGAAATTCCCATTGAGAACAGCATGTGATAATAGTATAATACACAGTATTCCATTATACAAAAGTGCTATCTTATGGAATTTAGACTTAACTCAAACAGCATTTTATTACATAAGAGGAATGCATTATCATCTTCTAGAGGTTAGGCTTATTAACCTCGGCACAGGGTAGCAATTTGGATGCCTTTATTTAGATAACTGCATTTTATGAATAAAAAAATATAATGGTAATATTAAGACTAATTATTCAAAATCATTATTATTACAGCATTCAAGCAGGAAAAAAAATTTAATTTAATTATCCTTGATTATTTGCAAAAATGTCTATTCAGCCCTCTTCTTGTCTATACTACATTTAACCTATACAGAACACACAATTTCCTAATGTAATTCAACAAATTAATTTTATGGTTTGAAAGAATGTTCTTTCTTTCCATGATATAAATGGCATTTCCAACATTCTTCTATTCACCATAGAAGAGTGTTAGAGATTTTCATTGTAGATGCGTTTCATACTCTTAAATTGCATCTTTCATTAATTTAATAATTATATATATAAACTGTTAAATCAGCAAAAGATATAATATGACATCATATGAGATATAAAAGATATATAATAAAACACTTAATATTAACAGACACCCCCTTCCCCTTATTAGGTTTTTTAAACCAAGATTCTTCTACTATAATATAAACTAATTTAAATTTAAATTATCATCAAATAAATCTTGAGAGAGAATATTTTCATATTAATGAACACATTGAATTTGTTAGATTATTATAAAATAACCTATGTACCAACTTATCAAATTTTAATGTAATAATGTGATTTTAACAAAGATCAGGTAACATAATTATACTTCCAATTAAAGTCATTCCTTATTTATAATTTATTTTAAAGTAAATGCAAGTTTTTTAAATAATTAATGATTAAATGAAATTCTTTTTAAACAAAATTTTGTATCAAGAATTTTTAGATGAAGAAATCATGCTATTTTACTTGATTAATCATTATATCATATTGATTTAAATTTTAAAATTCTTCATTAATTAACCAATTATAATAATGTATATAAATTTTTACTCCTTCAAAATATTCATTATATTGATACATATTTCTTGAAAATCAAAACATTAACTTAAGATACCAAACTTGAAACATTTCTACTTCACAGAAAATAATTGCTTATAAATATATAATGTTTATCATCTGGTATACTTCCAATTATTATTAATATAAATCAATTTTTAAGTCTTAAAATTTTCAATATTTCAAAACATTTTATGAATTATTGAAATTATTTCATATAGTTCAGAATAAATTTAGTTGTTTTATTTAATGATTTATCATCAAATTAAAATTAATAAGCTTAAAATAAAACTTTATTAATCAAAATTAAAATCTTATCTATTGAAACCAATCACTGTAGTGCTTAATTATAGAAAATACTATAACAATTCATATTAGTAAATAAATTACATTTAAAATAAATAAACCTTCAAACTTTTTTAAATAGAAAAAAATACACAACTTGATCTGCATTAATTCATGTATAAATTTAATTTATATAAAATTGTTAAAAAGATTTATTATTATTATATTTAAAAAGATAAATCAAAAACTTTAAGTAATTCTTTATTTCTATTTGCATGTTAATAATATAAAGTTTTCTTTCCTAATTGAATTTATTTAATGTTGTGAATTTTTTCTAAACAAATCTGAAATTCTAATCAATATTTTATATTATACCCCATCTATCTGATGCTCCATATGTTGCCTTCTGATAATTAGTCTCTCTGAAGTTAGAAGACTGATTATAAGTTCCTTTTTGATAATTCACATCTCTGAAATTTCCTTGTTGATTATACACATTTTTCTGATAACTGGAATCTCTAAAGCCAGATTGTTGTCCTAAAAATTGATAGAGAATTAACATTACTTTTTCCAATTAGGAATTACATAAATCAACTATTCAAAATATATTAAAATACTAACAACAAAACAAATATCAGTAAAGTAAATTTGATTGTATTAAGTATTTGAATTTATTACAAAAAGTAATTACTAACAAATAGCATTATTAAATTGATTGGTATAACATTATTTAAACATTCTTAGAATTTCTCACAAGTCAGATTAACAATCACTATTGTAAATACGATACACAATTTTATTTGTATACATTGGAAAAAATTCTGATATTAGATCATGATATTACCAATGTTACATATTTATGGAATAATTATTTTTATAGCATAATGTTATTGCATTAATATTTTATGCCTGATGATGTGACACATCAAATTAATCCAACATGTTAATCATCCAAATGATATTTACATGGTGAATGATATAACAATGACATTGCATATTCAATGTAGTCATCTTTTTACTATGTGACCCACTGAACTCAATATTCCAATATTAAATCTTTCACGGCAATTGAAGAACCTGGACTGCTCAAATTCGAGCAAAAATCTGAAGGATGACATATATTGATATAACAACACGGATAACAAAAATCTGACATGTATTTTTGTTAAAATGCTGAATTATTTCAGTTTTTTGACCTAAGTACTACAATAGTGATAATCATTCTAAATATACTCTTAAATTTCCAATGCTGCACTCATTTTTATGAGGACTTATGCAATCACACAAAAATTAATCACACAGATATTGCCTTTATTATTATAGACATCATTAATTATTATCCTGTAAGTAATAAAATATGGTGCTCCATTCAAGAATTATTTGAAATTTGAATTTTACGAATGTAATAATTTATGAATTTTATGTAAGTGTTTTTATATAATTTAAAATATTTTGTTAGTTTAGTAAATGAAATTTGCCAAGTATTTGCTAAAATTTAAGCCAACTATTAATATCATGAATTTGTAGCATGTAAAGGAGTATAATTAGATACCAAGACACTAATCTGAACAATACAGTTCATTTTAAGATTGATTAGAATATATTGCATTTATTAATATTCAATGGACTTTCTATAAGCTTTACTATTTCAAAAAAATTTTCCCTGAAGTATAACTAATGTAGATTCATTGATCAGATGAATATTTTAGAAAATATTCATTTGATAAATTTAGTTTATTAATTTTTTTTATATGAATTAGTCTCATTATATTTAAATAATGATGATGATAATATTTTATTACTGTTACTGAATAAATTAGCTTTTTAGAGAAATAAAAAGGAATAAAATATTTACCCATGCTACGTCCAAAAAATGACCCTTGTTTTACTTCAGCAAGCCTTTCATTTTGATCAATTAAATTAGTTACTTTATCAGCTAATTGTAAAGAGAGAGCCTGAATACGAGATGGCTCTGTACGATGCATAACCACTGTCTGTGTAGGTTCATCTAAGGAAGCCTATGAAATAAATTTTATATGAGATTTAACAAATATATATGCATGATTTTATAAAACATTTTTAAGTATTTTTTATGAAAAGTTGTAAAATTTTTCTATATTAATCCATGATATAGGAATGTTAAGATCAATATATCTGTTAATAATCTATATTAATAATTAACTCTCTCTTAAAATTAGCATAATCAATATTATAGCTTAAAATGAAGAAAAGTTATTTATTTACATGGATTTATTTATTATAATTTTTTATGTTTATTTTAATTTTTTTTATAAACTTTACTTATTGCTAAAATAAAATTTTTAATATAAATCTTCTCTAAACTGTTAATAATAATTATTAATTAATAAAATTAGCATTTACTAAGTCAGTATTCCTTCATTTATTCCTTTAGTTGATAAATGAATTTGTGAATTATTAGAATACTGACAAACTTCAATTTATTGAAAATAATCTACAAACTTTTTAATTTTCAATATCTTTAATACAACCATTTAGTATTTTTAATACTATTTTTAATATAGATTATTGCTAATAGTATAAAAATAATATATGATTGAATTAAAGATTAATAACACATTATAAATATTATATTATTTTTCTAAGAAAACAAATTATTATTAATAGAAAAATAAAAATCTATCTTACCATAAGTTCTTCATTTATAATCATTTTGCTAATAATACTATGTACAACAGATTTATCTAATTCAAACATTTCAGATAATATATTCATTGAAATAGAATCATATACATGACTATATGTGAAAAGATATGTTCTTAATGATTCTTCTTGAATTTTTTGAGAAATCATCTCTCTAACTTTATCTGCTTGATAAAAAAGATCCCACACCTGAAATAAATGTTTATAAATTTGTATAAATGTTTCATAAATTTTTAGATAATATTTATAATTTAATTTCAATAAAAATGCTACAGAACAAGAAATTTATTAATTAATTACAAATTTTAAATTTTTAGAGAAAAATATATGTAAATAAAAATTTTTATTTCTTATATATTTTATTTAAACTTAATGTATAAAATTACAAAGAATAATGCTTTAGATCTAATAAATTGAAAATAGCAAATTTTAATATGGCTTGAGATAAAACAGAAAATAACAAAACTGAAAATGACTGATTACGAATGAATAAGTATTTGAAGTAAATATAATAGTATAGAACATTTATTTACATGACTAAAAAAAAAAATAACAAATTCCATGGAATTCAGTTTATCTGAGTAAAGAACATTTTCATAACAAAAATACAATAAACTTAAAAAAATAAAAGTTTACAAAAATAGCAAAACTGTATAAAAATAAAATATTTGAACTTTTTCCAAAGAATTTTGTTATATTTATTTTTGGTAATTAAGATGGGAAATTCTAAAAATTTTAAATATTTACATATGTTATAATAATTGCATATATTTAAATTAAAAAAAAATACAATCCTTCAAAATTTCCATTACTTTTAGATAAGGTAGCATTAAATGTATAATGTATAACAGTACTATCAATGTTCAGATAATAAATTCCATAATATTCAACTAGATATTTATTATGCACAGCAGCATGGACAAAGAAATTATTGTTAGAAAAAGGTAAATTGTTTTCATTAAGTGATTTCATAATAAAATTTGCTTCTGTAAAGGTTTTTTTTTCTTTTTTTTAAACTACAGATGGTCCTTGATTTATGAGAGTTTGATTCTAAAAATTTCAAATCCCATTATTTTAAATCAGAAATGGCCAGAAGCTGGAAATGCCCAAAATTGATGGATTTCTCACTACTAATGTTTACTAAAACATTATATATTATCTTAATAAACATAAAGAAAATAAAACTACAAGAATCAGACAAAAAAAAAAAGAACTCTTTTCATATATCAGATCAATGGCTCAGGAACTGAGCCCAGCAGAAGAATTTATCAATGATATTGCTTAAGTACAAGTCATTCATAAATCAAGGACTATCTGTATATTTTATTTTCATATAATTTTAAACTAAAAGTTTTAATTTTTCAAGCTAAATTTTTTAATATATATATTACATTAAATAATTTCTGAAAACACAAGAAATTACCTACAATTAATAGTTTTCAAATATATTTAATATCCAATACAAATCAATAAAAATTTATTTTTTAATAAAAAGTTGTTTATATGAAAGTCTTGAATAAAACTTTCCAACAGTAGATGAAAAATAGCACATCAGTCAAAAATATTAAAATACTCTTTTCATATATACATATATCCACAATTAAAATATATATTTCAGATTGTATTCTAATTATTATTTTAAACTGTGATTTTTATATATAAAAATTACATACTTTGGCATTCATTTTTTCATTTATAATATAATTTTTGCATTGTCTCCAATTACCAATTCTCATAGCTTTTGAGGCAGCAACAACATGTTCCCGCATACTCTCAGGAGGACCTAAATAAAATAATAATTTCAATATAAAACTTGTAATCATTAATCAATTATTTTTCTATTGATTAAATCATTAAAACATTAATTTATAATTATAATGAAATTAAAATGCAGCCATAGCAAAATTATAGCTTAAACAAATTCATAACTATTACTGTAGGTTATCTCAACATTACAAAGTACTTACATTCAAATATATTTGCACAAATTGAAATTTTATATCTATTATTTCAGAATTATAAATTATGATAAAATTAAAATATATGTCACACACACACAAACACAAACATACACACACACACACAATATAAGTGATCTTCCATCTACAAGATGCTTGTTCATATGAAATCTAGTCCTTCTGATTAGTCCTTCAATTTGGTAATAGGAGAAAAGCTAAAAGACTATGAATTTTGATCTGTTTTTTAATGTATTGACAATCAAAGAATTAAGATTTCGATCAGCATCTTGGACTGATTTTTTTTCCAATGTTTTATCATTTCACTTAAACCAATCTGATTATTTTATTGTTACTGAAAACAGTTTTTTTTTTTATATATGATATAAATCCTCTTGACTTTTATAAAGAAATCTAAATGACTCTTCCTATATTTCATAAATTTGTAATTAATTATAAAAAAATGTGAAGAATTCCATAATTTTTTAAAATTTTATTATATTTGTAAATAATCATTTTTCATTTGGAATGTATTAAACTTTAAATGCAGATTAAATGAAATTTATGAAGATTTTACAATGTTGCAAGTTTACTATTCATGAGGAAAAAAAATTACAAAAAATTAAAATTTTTAAAGAAAGTTTTAATTGGGATTTTATACTTTCTATGCTTCATGCAATTTTCCAACCAGAAATTACTTAGAAGGAGAGCTATTCTAGATCCCACCACAATTAGTGTGTAATCAGTAGTGGTGTCAACTAATTAGATATAGGATACGAACTGTTGAGATCACCAGAAAAATATGGAGGTGAAAAATACAAATTCAATCTCAAATTATCCATGTGGAAATCTAGTATATTTGCATATAGCAAGCCTGCAGATTTATTAGAAATGTTTAATAAGAAAACGTCTTTTAAGATTATTATATGATAAATAATGCTAATTATTTAAGTAATTTTGTTTGAAATTTATGTAATTAGATATATATTAACAGATTTGAGTGAGAAATGGATGACATTTTTGGCTGACAAATTATATAATAAAATTTTTGTTTAAATTAATGATGATTTTGTTCCCAATTTCAAGAATGAATTATACTCATAAATTAGGATGAAAAAGTAGAACCTTCTGCCTAATGATACAATTAAAATGTCTAACTGTCACTAACTTCTTTTTTCAAATAAAATTGATTTCACTATAAGAAAATTTTAGTTTAAAAAATGTTGTTAATATATAATTATAAAAGGAAAATAAACACTTTTAACAATATAAATATATAAGTTATTACATTTTTTTAAAAATATTTAATTAAATAGTTGTATATTAAAAAAGTTATCACAAAGCTCACTGAACATCAATTTCATACCAAAATATAAATTATAAAAAGAATGAAGCAATAGCACTGTTCTATCTAAATATCATAAATAAATGAGTCTATATGGCAAACATTCCTTAATTAGATGATTACTAAAACTCTATAAACAGACATAAGAACAGTAATAATATAAAAAAAATTTTAGTTAGTAAAAACATTTCTGGTTAAAAACTGACTCTCTTCAATATATTTTAAATAAAGTACAGCAATATAGATTAAAGTATAAGAACAGTTAAACATACAAATTAAATATTATTCTCTATTCATGTTACATTATGGATAAATAGAAGTGAATATATTACCAATATTTACAAAAACTCAATGTACATTTCAATGATAATACTAGCCTGGACAATGGACTCAAATAATTATAAAAGAGCAGCATTCAATGTTTATAATAAAAGAAAGATGAAAATGAAGCATATGCTGTGATCTTCAAAAACCGATAAGAAATATGACTCTGTTTAATTTTATGCACAGAATATATAAAAGAGTAAAAAGCAGTATGCAAAGTAAGAGAACAACAATGGAGAAATTAACCACAAGAAAAAAAGGACAAACCTACTACGAAAGTCAATTTGTAACACTCCCATCTGAACTATACAAAATGAAGGCAGCTAAAAAAGCCGCTAAAGTTTTGAAGCATTTTAATAAATCAGTCATTTGAAGAACAGTGACAAAAAAAACAGAAAACAAAAAATGTTATCACTTATAAAAATTAATTAATAATATGAATTTACACTTGCAACTAAATTCATATTGACATGTAATATAGCTATTATTAATTTTATAGTTATATTATTTCTTCTTCTTTATATTATTCTTTATATGTTTGATTTTATATTATTAAATTAGAATATATTTTTCTAACAAAATTATTAGTCAATCAGAAATTCATTTTTTTGAACAAATAGCATTATTTTGCATATTAAAAAATTTGTTTAATTACAAATTAATTAACAACTTACCAACAAGTGGTTGCCGTTCACTATTACGAAGTTGATGATGAAATGATTTGCTTATCATTCTTTTACGACCATCTAATTCATGAGCTGAAATTTTAAAGATTATTGATAAATATATTGCAAAATGTTTTATTTCAGATGGAAATTATTAAATTTAATAAAATTTAAAATAATCAGAAATCAAAATTTTTCTTTTGTTTTACCAAGTGAGTTTACAAATAATCATAAGACAAACAAATTTGCCATTCATTTTTTATTTATAAATAATGTTGTTATAAATGATTCACAAACTGATATGGTTTTTGTAGTTTAATGTGTAAAAAAATAGCTAAAAGGTATCTAAATATTTTCCTTCAATCAGATATTATTATACATTAGTTATTAATATAAAATTTAAACAAGGACAAACCTGGAGTTACAATTTTGTTTATTTGAAAAATTTGGAACTGAATAAAAAATAAATATCCAGATATTAAGAGCATTAAAACTGTGTGTTAATATTAATTATGTATTTTACTTTCTAAGTTTTATTTAATTTAAAAAAAAATATTTTTAAGAATTTTTGTGCACTATTATCATTTTTCTGTTTTAATTGAAATAAAATTGCATTAAATAAAATTATAGAATTTACCTGACATATATGGAATTTCTAAGAGCATTGCTGAAACTAAATATACACATTCTAATAATTCTAGATTTATATGTTTATGAAATGGCACCTGTCTTCTTTTTTCTATTTTTTCTTGTTCTGTTGTTCTTTCATGCTGTCGTTGAGGCAAAAGACCCTACATATAAATTACAAAGATTATTTTTAAAAATATCATGGTAACTTTTTATAATATTCTAAAAATGTTAATATTTTTTTTATTAAAATAATTTTAAAATATCAGTAATTAATTACTTGTGCTAATAATTCTTTTGCTCTTCCACCACTCTGAATATCTAATAATGCATTATGTGCATCTTTAATATTGCCATGACGAAATGAGCAAAGACCAAGTTGTACTAAAGCTCTGTTGTATAAAATCTATTTAAAAACAAATAAAGCATTTTAAAATAAGTTTAAAAAATTAAAAATCAATAAGCAATTATTATTATTAATAATAAGTTGATTAAAATAACATTATTTCTTTACTGGGGACAATTTATAGAAAAAGGTTTCATCAAATCTACATATTCATTCTTCAATTTACAGGATCAGGATATGATAAAAACAAAAAAAAATAAAAATGCAAATTTCATATTTTATATAATCATATAATGAGTTCTCTATGAATATAGCAAATCAATCCAAAATTGTGTAGGAGTTTTTTCCCCTCTCACATCAATTTTACTGAATATTTATTCTCATTTGGAGTCATTCTGGTTGATCGTAAACAAAGAAATGGGCAAACAAATAATGCAATTAACCAGAAAGTAAAAAGTGGAAATTAATGGACTAAGCATCTGGGAAAATATAATTTATAGGATCCTGGATATCATGCAATAAAATTCTACTCACAACGATTTCCTTGTTGAGAGAAAATAATTGTGATTGAGCAAGTTTTATGGAAACAAATTTTAAAGGAGTGAAAAAAATAAATTATTAACAAAAATTTAGAATAAAAATTCTCAGTGCTGGATAGAGTTCAGTAATTGCTGAATTCATACTTTCACAATATTAAGGCATAATATTATTTCCTAACTGAAATAACAGAATACATTATGGACAAACATTATAAACCAGTAACATAGTTAAAATCAAACAATATATATTACATAAATACTGTATTATTATTATTATTATATATATATATATATATTTTTTCTTTCTTTACTATATTTATTTTTATCTATTAAAAAATATTAATTTTATAAAGAGTGGAAACAAAATATATAACACTATAATCAATCATGTCAAATTTTTTTTTTATATAAAATCTATGATGTTAAATATATTTTTGCAAAAATAGTGTAAATATCATTTATTTATTTTATATTTCAACTAAGTACAATCTCTACTTTTAAAATAAAAAAAAAAACAAAAATATTGTACAAAATTTATAATATGACAAAAGTTAGCTTATTTATAAATTTTTAATAAAATTTTATAAACAAGCTAACTAAATTATAAGCACTACAGAAATGTCAAAAGGAAGAATATTTAAAATGTTCTGATATAGAGTAATTTACATTAAATTTCTGTGGATTATTGGAAAAAAAAAACTTAAATTTTATCAAAAGCAAAAAAAGGAAGCATAATGTCATTACTGCAAATTAGACGCACAAAATCCTGACAATATCTGCATCAATTTAATTAATTATATAATTAATTAATTATATAATTATTTAATTCAATTCTAATTAATTTTATGACAAATTGATTAATTTAAAATAATTAATTTTTTCATAAAAAGATTTAATACCAAATGTATAACAGTAAAAACATCGGTATGGTAAAAAGGTATTAATAAAATTTGATAAGGAAATAAACATATTAAAAGTTAAGAAGAATTTATCAAATTCTTATATTATTCTTCTTGACTGCTATATCCTTTGTATCTATATATCTTTAATAATCATTATTATTAAAATGAAACTAAAATATATGAATAATTTTACTAAGAATTATATCATCAGACCTTTAAGACATTTTCCAACGCGTTCCCACGACTTATCTCGACGATTTTCACTGATTCGTTTTAACCTTGAAAAACCACGCAGCAATAATCACCGCCGAAATGAATCAATTCTCACCTGCTTATTTTTCTCCAATTTCTAACGTTACACGAACAAATATGTTATGTCGAGAGCTTACAAATTACTATATCGATAATTAACACCCGTATTTATATATTTGTTTATATTTTACACGAAGAAAAAAAGACTAATACGTCATTTTCTAAATTTTGTTGAGAATTTTTAAAAGAAAAAAAAAACTACATATGTATTACGTATATTGTGTAAAAATAAAATAAAACGGCTGATGACTAAGTAGTAATATGAGATTTCTATATCTTGAAATCGCGTGTGGGAGTTAATGATTTTATTGCTAAAGACTTAGAATATATATAAAAGGAGTTTTTTAAAAAAAAATACAAAAATACTTGTGTATATGATGTCATTTAAAAAAAAAAGGCGAATATCATGTATTATTTATTTATATTTTTATTTTTTATTAATGCCCATGGGACCAATGTCGCCGTATAAGACGCGTCTAGTATGTAATTAGTAAAACTGAACGGTTCTAGCAAATACTTGTAAAGTTTTTTTTCTTTGGACATCGAAAAACAAACCGCTCGGCTCAAAAACGAGGAGATAAAAAGTTTTGAAAAAAATGCAAGTACCTTAATAATGATTATCGAAGGACTGAATTTCGACTCGAGTATAATAAAAAGTACAAAAACAGCAAAACTATTTTTTTCTGAAAAACTGTATTTTTAAACTCTCAAAGACTTGCAAAACGCACGGATCTGACTTTTTTTGTTGAAATTTCGTTCG
>WUQG02296489.1:0-48358 GCA_011317285.2 Androctonus mauritanicus | reverse complement strand
TTTTCAGTTAGGCCAGTATTCCATATTAGGACAGTATTCCATATTTGGCATACTTCCTCTACATCTAGAAATTTTTATTTTAAAACGACAGTTATTTTAATTATGAATTTTTCAGAAATAATCGCACAAACTACTGTATAAATAAAATTTTCAAATTTGGCATTTCATAATTCTAATGAACTTATATGGGCCAGATTGGCCGCAAGGAAATGCTTCGGCTTTCCACTTTGGAGCTGGGTTCGAGTCTCGGGTCCTACCCCTTGAAAATATTTATCATGGGGTCCAGACCCGGCCGTCGATCCCCATCCTTCACAATCCTGCTTACTCCTCTGAAGGGATGGGCGACTCGTCAGTTAGTATTCTAATTGAACGGAAACTGGCGTTATCTGTTAACAAAAAAAATAAAATAAACTTATATTTATATATATTTTAAGTAAATTCTTTTATAATTTAGGGAATATTAATTTCGGAATTATGAGTGTTTTGACCCAGGGATTAGGATAAATAGTGTCATTCTCTATTTTCAGTCTATACCCTATCATATTCCGCGAAATATCATAAAATATAATCCTCAGTGTCATAACCTACCCTCAGTTCATATTCTATGACCCTTAGCATACTCTAGGTTCTCAGAAGACAGACGATGTGTGAACAGACAAGCAATAAAAACATTAGATTTTATATATATAGATAAATAAAAATGTTAAAATAACATTTGAATTAAATTATATACTGTTGCAGAAACAGAGTTCAGCGAATGAGTTTATCTGTTCAACAATTTAATATTGAATCAATTGAATTAATTTTACATAGTAAAACTGAAACACAATTAAATATCATTAATTTAATTACTGTTCTCGAAGGAATTTTATTAATTTGATATTATTGCGAAAAATTTCACAGGGATATTTTAAATATTAATTTAAAAATAAATATATATGGTAGTTTTATTTTATAATAAATTAATAAAAAATAAATAAATATATTTATTATTTTTCCTGAATTTACATAATAAAAAGAATTTAATACGATTAATTTTTACCAGGTACTTTCTGTATTGGTTCCCACCAACATGTAATATCATTTTTAGGGATGTCTCGATTTATAGGATATCTCTTGTGAAGGTGACCTTTATCATCAACTATTGGTTGAGATCCTCCAGTTTGTTTTTTTGGCCACTGAAAATATAAAGAGAGTAAATTTTATTTTAGATTCGCCATGAAAATTATTCAATTTCGACTGATGTATTTAGTTGTCTCATAAATCTAATAAATGTGAAGTATAGAGTTTACATTCTCGACTAAAATTTTTGTTATCATTTCTATATATAGTGACTACAGTGTAATAATATGTTCATAACAGGTAAGTTTCCGACAAAAAGAAAAAAGCTTTCAAGATGAAAAAAACTGCAATTATTCGATTAAATTTAGATTTGAATAAAATTATTTGAATATGCAATAGAAATAAACCGAAATATATAGTTTACTAAACAATATCAAAGTTCATATTAAAATCGGAAACGGTTAAAGTTTATTTAATATCTCCGAAGTTTTATTTGAAAATAGGATTCACTGTATTTTCAAAATGTAACATAATTTAATCGAAACAGAAAGAACATTAAAAACTGAACTAGAAAATTTATTCATCTTATTTAATTTTAAGAAAGAACATTTAAATGAAAGAGTTTTAAACCAATATAGAAAAATATCGGAAACTTTTATATCAACTTAAATGGATATTTTAAAGCTTTCTTGCATGTAAAAATAATTACTTTTCATATTGACATTTCTATATTAAACATTTTTGTATTTTTAAGAAATATTTTATAAAGTTAGTATTAATTTTATTGGAAATTTAAAAAAAAATAACTTAATAAAAAGATTATGAAATTAATTCTGTATGATTTATTGAGATAATATAGTAATATATACAGATAACATATCATCATTATAACAATATGATATTTCATGAATTATTATTTTAAAAACAAATATTATATTTTTAATAGAAACTATTCGAAATTCATTGACAATTTGATTAAAATGCAATTTATTGTTGGAATATTAACTTAAATTCTTATAAAATAAATTATAACGACTTAATTTATATTAATATCATTCATAAAACTTAAAAAAGAAAACTAATTTTTTATTTTTATCTATTAAATTAGCATAAATCATATTTTAATTCCTATAAGATAAACATAATATAGGATGTTTTACATCATATCTATCGCTTTTAATTTATTTGAAAAACTAAGCTGCGTTTTATGATTTATTTCTTTTTCAAAGTTTATAATTAAAGTCAATGACAAAAATATTTTTGTAATTTTTATTCTTAAAATTTTCATAATTATTTTCGAAACTGAGGAAGTTGCTTTATTTTTAAAAATCTTATTTCACAATATCAAAAAATTAAGTTCTACAAATAAGCATAATTTATGCTTTAGTGATGGAATGATGAAGTACAGGATGAGTCAAAAAGATATTACCACTTATATGGGATTTATATGTTTTTTATTAATTAGTCAATAAATCATATTATACTAACAACAACATTAAGTGCAAATAAAATTAATGCGCTCCTTGATTCTCAATGCAGATATGCAGTTGGGTCACCATAATGTCTATAGCTCGTTGACACATTTCTATAGGTATAGAGCAAATAACCTGTGATATACGCTCTTTAAGATTATTGATATCGTAAGGTTTTATGGCTTACATACGTTCCTTGACCATTCCTCATAACCAGAAATCGTAGGGACTCGAGTCAGATGACCTTGCCGACCAAG
The DNA here is from genome assembly GCA_011317285.2 of Androctonus mauritanicus. Taxonomy (NCBI): domain Eukaryota; kingdom Metazoa; phylum Arthropoda; class Arachnida; order Scorpiones; family Buthidae; genus Androctonus; species Androctonus mauritanicus. The sequence goes on along the minus strand of WUQG02296489.1, from coordinate 45,567 downwards.
ACAAAAGTCCATCTCTTCCAATCCAATATCTACGAAATGTGTTGCATCCAATATCTCGAATCTGAAGGGCGTAGCGGATGCACCGTCATATTGAAAGTACTCAAATTTACATTTCGTCTGAAACAGAATTTATATTTAAATTTACACCATGTTGTCTTGTCCATATAAACGGTAACATCTTTTTGACTCACCCTGTACAGTATAAACGCTTCACTTTTTTATTTTCAACTAAGTTTTTTAAGTTATTTATAAAGTTAAAAACATTAGTGGAATATTAAACTAATCTCATTGGCATAGAAATCATCTAAATCTATTTAAATTAAAAAATCACATCTACTAAATCGATTATAACAATTTATATCTAAAAGCATACAGTATATGGATATAGTACTAATACGAAATATATTAGGATATGAAAATAATAAAAAAATAAAGAATATTCTTTATTTTTTATTATGTATATAATTTTGTATGTTATTTTTTTTATTATGTATTGTGTGTGTATTTAAATAGTAAATTATATTAATTATTTTCCACATTATTATGTATAATGTGGAAAAAATTAATAGACTATAATTCACTATAATGTAAACTTGATCACTAAGCTATTTAGATTGTATAGTTTATAAATTGAAAGTAGATTATTGTTTAAATTATCTTATTCTAAAGAAATAAGCTGCTTTATTCTTAAATATAAAATAGACGAAAAGAATTATTCTATTTCCTTCTATGTATTGTAAATATAAAAGCTATTTAGATATATATTATTTATTTATATACATCTACAAAATCGATTTCACGAATAAATATAGAAAAGTCTTTATTTAAAATGAAGTACATAAATTTTCCAATAACAAAGTAAACCATACCAACTTAATATATATTATATATTATCTGAACATAATTTATGTGCTTTAGTACGAATCAATATAAAAATTGAAATATTAGATTTATTATATAAAAAAAAAATGATATTTATGAAGTTATACTGTAGCCTATTATTTAATTCTGAAATAATTTTTATTATAACATTTTTAATATTTATTTTCAACTTCTGAGTTAGGATTATTGAAAAAAATTTGTCTTACTTTTTTGAAACTTCTTGGTATCTGATATTGACAGAGTCTTGATGGTACAAATGCATCTTCATACTAAAAAATATAATATCAAACTTATAATGAAAATAAATAAACAAGATTTTAAAAAAACATATGTTAAACGCAAAAATGAAGATATGGAAATTTTCTCTGGAGAAAGTCATGTCAGATGGATAACAAAAAACAAAACTTAGTTATGAGAATTCCTGTTTTAATAAATCAAGTATGGCCTAATTATGCTGAGATAATAGAATCGGTCATTATATTCGCATTAATGATGAAAGTAAGAACTTTTCTTCGTTAATAAGATTATTAATTACAAAACTAATAAGCCTGCACATCAAAGCATAAATAAAATTGTTTAGTTTGTGTAACACTACTTAACATTGAATGAAACTATATTCAAAACTAATATTTATAATAGTTTTCAAACAGTATTAATTTTAAACAAAATATCTAATATATTCAATATTTTAAAATAATTATGTAAATATCGTATCGTTTGGGTATTATAAATACTAAATTCTTATAATTCTTATTTAAAAAATTTAATATATTGTATAACATATTTGTTTTAATAATATTTTTTATAAATTTTTTTTAAAATTCGTTTATAAGCGAATGTTCACCTGATTTGCTCCGAAATGAAGAAACATTTTATCTGCTATTTAAAAAAATTTTTTAATAATAATTCGTAAAAAAATTCTTTTTAAGACGAAAATTTACGATTGATTAATTGCCTATTGATAGAATCTAACAATGTAAAGCTAATAAATTATAATTTAATACTATAACTTATATGATTTATTACAAAATAATTTCGTATTTTCATAAAATAAAGATATTTTACTAAAAAACGTTAAATCTTAAAATTGATTATTAATAAAATGGGATTTTTTAAAAACTTTTTTATCGATTGATATAAAATATTTATTCCGAAAAAATATGGAAAAAAATAAAATAAAACTGAAATTTAATTCACGACGAAATGGAAAATGTTAAATAAAGACGTTACTTATAGATTTTTTATTTAACGATGTTTAATAAAAAATAGTACATGTTTTAATATTAATAAATAATATTTATAAACACATTTTTCTTATTTATTTAATTATTAAAAATTCAAATTAAAATTGTATCATTCAAAGCATTGTTAAAAATAAGCTTATAAAAATATGTTATAAAAGTGCTTCGAATAATCTATTGAAAAACCTGTAATAATTTATGAAAGGGAAAAAAAACATATCAAATCATAAACATTTATAGAGAAATATTTGATAAATTTTTGTAGAAAAGTGTAAAATATTTGAGTGGATTCAAACAGTGTAAAGTTCTCCACGCACTCGGATGATAAAAGGGCTGTATTTTTGACTAAACGTTTTTGCTTCACATCCATTCCGATAGCACATTCTGTGGACATGTCACAATAAAATTATTTCCGACAAACAGAAAAAGCATTCTTTTCGTTTTTGAAAAATTTCTATTTTCTGCAATCCATCTGCGATATTATGAAACGGATTGGAAATCGACAGAGAAAAACCAACAAAATATGCTTTATATCTGCAATTAACCATAAATCATATTGAATTTCTGTATATTCTTTGAAAAAAACTTATCATGGAAGTTTAACAGATAACTAAATTTCGTATTATTAAAATATTAAAAAAATAAAAATGTTCCGGTTAATAAATAATATTTGTTTTTTTTTTTTATTAATCAGAATCGTTTTTTATTTTTTTTAATTAGTAATTTTTCTTTAATTTAGTAGATTCTGTCTTTTATATTTTTTAATAATATAAATAATTCAATAAAATAGTTAATTTTTAAGAAAATAAGTAGCTATCATTAATAACATGTTTATCTAAAAACAATGATCAACTTTTCTAATCAGTAAGTAAAATTCATAAATTATATGTATCACATAGAAGATAAAAATTAATTATACATTCAGAAAAATTTTCAGTCGGAAAATATTAGATTATTTTATAAAATATAGGGAAATATTAAAAATTATTAACGTAAAATTCTGAATTTCTAAGATCTGTTATAGCAAATGCTCATTAACGATGTAAAGTGTATCATCTTATCCATTAATATTCGAGACGAAATTTGAATGACGACAGTTTCATAAGTAACTTCGGATCTTCCGACATCAATTAAGATAATTGAAAATGTAACTTTAGCACAACACTCAGAGCAATAGCGAGTCTTCTCTTCCAATTAATTAATTATATTTTTTAATCGAATCAATTTGTTCTAAACTCATGAATAATGTAACGAATTCTCTATCCATAATATTAAAAGGTTATAAGCTTTAACATATTTCTTGGAGATTTTCTTAATTATATATACATGTTTATAGGAAAAATATATTACGTAAAATTTTTTTTCGATTATATAAAATATTCATTTTTATAAATGGCAGAGTTTATTTAGTTTTGAAGATTCTCAATAGATGGCATTAAAATTCAATCAAATTTTTCGTGTAATTTTCTGGAAAATCTATATTTCTTTATTTTTTTTATTTTATTAAAAATAAATAGAGTTTATAATTTAAACAAAATTATTACATATATATATTTGCATATATAAATATTAAAATTAAAAATATTTTAATTAATAAATTTTACAGCTTTATTTAATTTTTAAATTATTTATTTAAAAAAGAAAAAAACTTAAAAATATTTACATTTCTTAGGTATAAAAATTTAATTTTTCAAATACTGATTTTTTGACAAAAGAAAATATCTAACCGATTCTTTAAAATGATAGCAGACTATCGATTCTTCATCATAAATTTTGAATGTAGGACGATGTTCTGCTTGCGGCATTCTGAAACTCTTTTCTAAAAATGGAATTTTATGAGCTCTTTTCTTCTCTAGTCTTGCTAATAACATACCTTATTCAAAGAGCAACAGCTTATATAATTTTTATGTATATAAAGATTGCTTTTTATCATCTCATCTCTAAAAGATATTATTATTATTATATTTTTTCCTCCCAATTTCCGATTTCTAATACGTTTTAAAAAATAGTGGGATATATTATTTGTAAAACTGAAAATAGCATTTTAATTTTTTTTAATATTTTCTCCAAAATTGGTTGATTTTATTGAATATTTTAATTTTTTTTATTTTTAAAGTAATATCTAACAAGGAAATTTCTACAAATTGACACAAATTGTATTCATTCATTTATTTTTTCTTAATATAACGTATCATTTTAATTTTCCTCCCCCCTTTTTTTTGCAACAAAGAATTTTTACAGCTGTTTAGAAAAATTAAAAATTTATAATTTATTTTTATAATTTAATTCAAATTGAATTACCGTTAATATCAATTTGAATTTAATTTAATTGAAATTTTATATATAATTAAATATCGGATTTAATTTATTTGAATTATTATTATTATTTTTTATATTTAATTTATTTCGATGATTTAAGAAAATGGAACTTAATGTTTCAATTTATTCCGATAATTGCGCGACTTCTTATGTCAAATCCAACATGACATTGATATAAGTTTTATCAGATAATGTTTTGTATATAAATGATTTGATCTATCATTTATTCAAGAAATTTATTCTGATTGCAAAACAATTTTTCTATTAAATACTAAATCAATGTTTTTCTTCATTAATGCTCTAAGGAAATAGCAATTAAAGCCTGTAATCAGTTTAAATTTAATAATTCAAATTGTCTTTAACGAACGTCTAGGGTAATATACTACAATAAAACCTATTATATATTAATTTGAAATAAAAACATAAATATTCAAATCCCAAAATAAAGAAAATAAAACAAGATCACTCAATTATTCTTTAACTAGAAATAAGTCAATAAAAATATTCAAATTTTTATATATTATTCTGTATTAGAATTACACCAATTGTTTAATATTGTTTTAAATTAATTTAAAAATTTATAATTATTTTGATAATGTGCTATTTTAATTGGCATATATAAAAGTGCAACAATAAATTGAATTATCAACAGCTTTGATCAATGGATTTTGCTAGGCAGTGGATTACTGGCTTTGGATTTTTTTATAATCTTTATTAAAAATATTTTGAATGCCTAAAATATTTTTAATAAAATTTAATATTTTTTGGCTATATTATGAAAGTTGAATAAGTTTATAATAATTATAATTAAAAATTATATTAGTTTTATAGTTATTATAGTTGAAAATTGCTTCATATAAAATATGTTTATATATTAAAAAATGATGATTTTTTTTCTATTCATTATGAATTTGTTCAATTAGTTGTAAGAAGAAAAATATAAAACTTATATAGAATTATTAATGAGATACTAAATATTATTATTAACTTATATACAGCATATATGCTTTCAGACTTTTCAGAAGAAAATTTTCAAACAGAAAAGAAATTATATAACAAAAAAATGATTAAAAATAAAATATTATGCTGATATTATTTTTTTTTTTATGTCGATAGTTGTACTAAACTTGCAATAAAAGTTTTAAATGGTTATTTTTTAGATTATTTACCAACTTAAAATTCCAAGAAAATGAAGCCAAATATTACTTTTTATAAATTAATAATTTTTAAAATATGAATAATAGTAATGTTCCAAAATGCGGTATAACTTAATGATAATATATATATTTTTTTAATTCCAAAAGTTACAAAAGAAAAATAAAATGAATAAAGACTAAGATGCAAGCATTCAACAAAAACAAGAAAGGGAAAAGTTATCAGATAATACTAAAAAAATAAAAAAAAAACTAATTAGAGTGTATTGATTCTATGAAAGTGCAATAATATTATAAGCAAAAAGCATCTACTTAAATACAAAATATAATACAGTATTATAACAGAGTCAAAAAATTAACAATAAAGTAATTAATTAGAACACAATTAAAATTTATTAACATTCCTTCTAAATTAATCTGAAAAAATAATAATTAACTCACTTTAATTTAAAAATACTGTATGTATACTATTATATATAATAATAAATATTAGTGTTAATTAAATTTTTATGGTAAGATTAATATAAAGAAAATTTTTATTAAATTTAATAGCTTTCTTTAAAACGATATCCGTAAAATACATTTAAAACATGCATTAACTTAATGTTAATTGAATAAAGTAAGTTAATGTCTGATATTTCGATACAATCTTAAAACTTTTTGATCATTAATTACAGCTAATAATACTTACTTCAATTGTAATTGCTATAATTAACGATATATCAGCTATAATTTCTCACAATCTTTTGAAAATTAGATATCTCCAATATTTATTTCGATTATAAATAAAAATATGGGCATAAACAATCTTAAATCAGTTAATTAGTAAAAATTATCTAATTAAAAAATTTAATAGAAAATCTTAAACAACATACTTTTGAAAATTTCATTTTTAATATTTAAATTTATATATATATATATATTTTTTTTAACTGATAAAAATTATTATAATTTATTATTTTTGAAACAATTTCTTGTCTAGGATAATTTAAAATTGGAGAAAAAAAGATTTGAAAAATAAATTTAAAAATAAATTGATTGTATATTTTTGTCATTAAAATAAATGTAGAAATGTAGAACAATATTGTTTAGATAAATCTAAAATTTAAAGCATAATATATTTGAAGTAGGTCTATATATATTAATCAAAAGAAAATTTAGGTCTACATATGTGTATAATGGTAAATACAAAAAAGAGCAAAAACAACAATATTAAAGCATATATATATATCTTCTCATACCGTGACACGATATACCTTTATTTTAAATTTTACGGAATATTTTATATGAATAATGTATGTTAATATTCAAGTAAACTTTTAAATAAGAAAAGTTTATTTTCGCGTTTATTTTATTCCTTCTGTTTAGACTTTAGATCACTGCAAATACATTTAAATTTTAACCAGATAATCGTTCTTCAAGAATAAATTTCAAAATACAGTTGAAATTTGGCACATCTGCTTTATGTAATATGATGTATTACATTTACATGATTTATGTCATGCTGACGAAATCCATCAAATAACATATTTAAATGCGGAATTGATAATGATTTGATTTATAATACCTCTGCTGAATATTTAAAGAGCAAAATGAATAAGTTCGCTGCCAACATTCAATAATTCACAATGAAAATTGTTTACTTTAAATGCGAATAAATATCTGATGACTTTTCCGTATCCAACTTCTAACGTTAGATTTTATTCGGTTGACTATTATAAAGGTCGAATTTAATTGATGATACGAAACGATTATGAGAATATTTTAATATGGATATAAATATTTAAAGTAGAAAAATGGTCTCTTTATAAAAAAATTTGATTTAAAAAATCATCTGTTTAAATGGAAAAATATGATCTAGAACAGCGTTTCTCAACGGGGGTCCAAAGAAGCTTTTACGAAATCCACAAGAAAAAAATTGTATTTCGAGGGTCCATAATATGAATTAAGGGTTCATGATAAAATATTATAAATAAAATAATTTGTTAAATAAAAATAAATAATAATAATAAAATAACTAATGTCATAGAAAAGTTCAGAAATTTGCAATTAAAAGATACTCATATTTTCTGGAATCTTCTTTAGTTGACGTAAAAAAAAATTTCTTTCCATAGAAAATTCTCGAAAACTCGTATTTTCTGGAACTTTCTTTACACATGCATATATGGGGGTCCGCATACATAAAGTTAGGACTCAGGGGGTCCACAAGCAAAAGAAAGGTTGGGAATCCTTAATCTAGAATGATAAAAAAACTAATATTTATATTATTTAAGAAAATATAACTTACATTTTTTAATACAAACTTTTATGCAATCAAATTTCTTATTGGATTTTTGTAAATAAAAAGAAATCGTATGTTTATAAAATCACAAAGAAAATATTTAATTTTAATTTTAATATATTTTATATTCAACAAATAATAGATTCGAATTGAATATATATAGACGAGCTTAACTATATTTTCCATTCTTTCAAGAAAGAAAAAATATATAAAAGATTTCTCATTGTTAATCTTAATACTTATAAACTGCAAATAAAGCCGTGTTAGCGATGCTTACTTGCCAAACACGACACTGAAATGCAAATTCAGTTAATCCAATATACAAGAAAATTGCTTTTTGACTTCTAATAAAAGATGAGAAGTGAGTTTTTAAGATAGTTTTCGCTTGAAAAAATTCTTATCCAATTTAAAAATAAGATATTTATTTAAAACAGCAAGTTCTCTTGTATATAAATGGCCACGCATTTTTAGCGTCAACAGGCTTTAAACAATTGATTTTTAACGTCAAAAATAGTCTCGATAATGAGAAGCTTATTCATGTCATGTTTAGTTAAACAATCCATTTTTGCAGTCGTTTGACTTTGCAGATTAAGAAATTCCATTATCTGTTATCGATACGAAGCTATTCAAATTAACGCTGAGATTTTATCTGAATATTTATAGTCCGCTTCAAAAGATTTTTTAAAAGAAATTTTTAATGGAAAAAGTCTGTCAAAAGCAAATGCTGAAAGGTCGTTCTTGAAGAAGAGAATAACATTTTCTCTAAAACTTTACAACTATAAAAAGTTCAATAGATGACGATTATGATAATTCGTTGTGGAGGTTTTTTTTAATATTTATTAATTTATTTTAATTACTACTTATAAATATAAATAAAAACTGATATTAAAGAAGAAGTTTGCTTCAAATTTTTATGATAATTTTACATTCTACAATATGTAAGTTAATATACATAAGCCAATGAAAACATGCACAATAACACATATACGGATTTTCTTTCGATGTTTATCCTCATAAATCATAAATCAAATTTTTCTGTTAAATTATTCAAACAAAAAAAAAGTTTTTGTTGCGGGCAAACAATAAACTATAAAATATACATGACATTGATGAATATTTCAAATATTGCATATAAACTTATGAAAAATCTTTATTTACTTTAAATCCAAAGAACACAATTTTGAATGTCCATAAAAACATTCATAAAAACGTGAATTTAGAAAACCATTCAACATGCATACAATATAATCTAAACTACTTCAAACAGTTGTTATAGTTTCGAACATTTCGAGAGGAGGATAATTACACAATCTCCAACATATTTAAGTACAATGGCGTCTTAAGATAAAATGTTACTTTTGTGTAAAACTTTTTACTCATATACTCTTCATTTACATTGTTATAATCATCAAAAGTCGAAAAGTACAACAGTGATATGATAAAGAGAACTCACTTTATTTAACGATCTGTGAAAATATTGCATTGCTGTGACTTCGTTGAAATATAACTCATTTTCTCACTCAAGCAACAAACCACCAGAGGAAGATCCCATTTCTAACTCAGCTAAATACAAAAATGCACAATAATATCGTTTCTGACATTCTTAATGACTAGAGTTGAACCGTATATGGCATTAACTCACTGGCGACAGTGTATGATATATCTACAATTCATATTAGTTAGTAGGACATTTGCCTGCAATAATGAAATCATTCTTTCTTGAATTGTTTCGTGAATAAAACAGTTACACACATTATTTTTAGATTAAGCAACAAAGATTAACTCATCTGTTTAAATATTGTAATAAAATGTAACTAAATCGCAGTTTTCTTAAACTGTCTGATGCACGGTTATAACTAAAAGCAGATTTCTTTCGTATGCATTTAAAAGTACAGTTATATATTGTTTTTTTTTTTTTTTTTTTTTATACGACTCTCTCATTTTAAATTGAAAAATGCATGAATATTTAGAGTTTATTAATATATTCATATGCTAAGAGATTATTTTATTCGATCGATTAAATTTAATGAAAATCGACTGTATAGCCTCAAATTTAATGAATTTTAATAAGTTGAATTTTTTATGAATTTAATTTAAATGTTTACAGCCATATTAAAAATATGCTCAGTGAGAACGTTTCGCAGTCTTTAGATAAAAGTTATATTGATTTCTTCCAAACAACCTGCTTCTAGAAGGATTATTTATAAATCGATATAAAATTAAAACAAGACTCTGAAATAATGTCGAAAAGAAAAGAGGAAAAAAAAAATTCAGCAAATTTTAGTTTAAAATTTATGATTCGTGAAAGATTTTCAAAGTAAATTGTTGCATTTTACAAAGTTTATATAATATTTATTATAAGAAGAAATTGTTCTAGCATAAATAAACTCAGAATCACCACATTTACTTAATGCATTTTTGTTCTCTAAATTTATTTATTTATTTTTTATGAAAAAATATAACAAATTTTAATAAAAAAAATCTCAAACATATGTTCATTCTTTATATTCTTGCTCTAAAAATTTCTTTTTAATGTATCTGAACGAAACAAATCTATAAATCTGTATATAACAAATCTTACAGATTCATTAAAATTAAAAATAATAATAAATATTTGTAAACCATATAAAGTCGGAAATGCTGTATTTATATATTTTTATAATGTTGTAATAAAAATAAAAATGCATTTCTTTCAAAATTTATTTAAAGCTAAAATAATATAAAAAATACTCGGTATCTATTATTAAAAAATGAATTAAGTAAAAAGCATTTCGCGATATTTTAAAATTTAGCATTTACTTTTGATAAACTTGTTAAAATAACCTGCGTGGAATTCTTCTTAAAATAAATAAACTGCATGTAGAAAAGACTCAGAAGAATTATGGAGATGGAAATTCTACTTCCACGTTCCATTTCCCAAACAAGAACAAAGTGTGACAAATATCAAACTCCTTCCCTGTCTCGACTTTTCTTCTTTTTATTTTATCTTTTTATTTTTCCTCTTGCCTTTATTTTGATTTAAAGAAATGAATATAAAAGACTAAATTTTAAAACATTCAAAAACTTTCTAGCATACTCAGTCATAAATTATTCAGATTATATAATATTCTAAATCATTTCGAATATCTTTATAGGATATAAGAAGAAAAAATTAAAATTTCAGATTAGTTAAATTACTATTTTTATTTACCGATCCATTTTTTATCCGTGTTATCGCTTTCCATTCCTTTGAAAAAATCGAATGACGTTAAAAATCCCCCTGAATTTCTTCATTCGGAACCAATTCTGATAATGCTATTGTAGCCGATAAACAGTTCTCAATCTGAGTTTCTTTTTTATCATCTAGGACGTTTCGGTAGCCCAGACAGTTGAAATGGCATGAAATCCAGTGCACTTAGAACAGTGGAAATAAAAGAAACTCTTTGCACTTCAACAATGATAAATGAGATACCGAAGAAATAAAGTGATTATTGGCGGTGACACTGATGGATAGATTGGATAGAAACTAAACTGGGCCACAAACCAGCTGCCTTCAAGCCCAACTTTAAATTTTATTATAAGAAGTTATAGCATGTTACATCAGTCATGATTAATTTATGGCTAACATCAGTATGAGAGCGAAGCTTTTCTTTTATATTAAAGAAGCATTTAACTCCGGAGGTGTACGGTTTCGTATGTCATCATTGCTTATTATTTATAATTAAAAACGTTTGAACAACTTGTTTACGTTTTCCTTTAAAACAATAAATAATTCGGCTTTTAATTATTTTGTTTTAATATACAAAATTATTTAATTATATATTAAAATTCATAAAAAATAACTTATCTATTACACTTTTTATTTTTAAAGGAAATATAATTTATAAAAATATTTTAAAAGTAGAATTAAAGAATTTTTTCAAAATAATAGTATATAAGGATCATTATAGTTTTGATTCGGGTCATAAAACTAAAAAGAAACTTTGTTTCATATAGTTATAGCTGTAATGATAGCATTAGTTTGTGAAAAAAGCAAATAAAAATTTGTATACTGTAGTTTTGGTTGAAGTCAAATTAAAAATGAATAAATTAGCACGATTTACAATCCTATATATTATACACTTGGGTAATGGGATCTGTACACGAAGCTTGTGATGTAAGGTACTGTCCATTAAAGACGTGAGAAAGACCGCACCTGGTCAATATTGATGTGTCTTTAGTTCAAGTTAACGAATGATAGTTTTCATGGAAAACGATAGTTTACATGTCATCCTTAATGATGTGCATAAGTTAAGCTGAAAGTTGGACATCATCATTCAAATATAATAGCGAGAAAAATTCAAGTTTTATAAAACTGCATCCTATCAATATCTGTCGTTTTAGAACCAAGCTGATAATTAAAACTTTGCTTGTAATAAAATACCACATGCCCCAATATGTCATGTAACACGCAAACTGATTGTCGCCTTTTGTTCAGACATCAAAAAATATTTCTTTTTGATAATTAACTTGTGATTATTTTACATCTGCATCTGCCAAAAATACATCTACCCCGAAGTTGAATAATTTAAATTTAACGGAACTGTGAATATTTAATTTTAACTATTTTATTCCATGTAATTATGAGAATTATCGTAAAAATAAATGATTTACAGTATATAATAAAACTGAATACAAAAATTCTGTAATACTGGGCTTAAAAATGTGTAAAAGTTACGTTAAACACTCAGAATAAATTACAATAATTTACATAGTGCTTTTTAAACTTTATTCCGAAAGTATAGCTTTAACTTTAAAAAAGAAATAAATAAAATTTTAATCGTGTTATATAAATTATTATAACTTTCTCCAAGTTTAGGACCATCAAATCATAAATTTTAAAGCACAGTACGGATAAATTATGATGCGGAATTAATTTATATGGTAGAAATTTTATACAATAAAAATGTTTAAAAAATATAAAATTAGATTTAACGAAACTTTGCATTTTCGTTTGTCACAGTAACGAAATTTGGAATTGAAAATTTATAAATTTTTATTGTATTTTTTGGTTATTTTTAGACTAGTTTCATCGATATTTCAATGTATTTCGTCATGTAATATCACTATATCGATATTTTATTGTAGGCGATTTATATTGCACAGTCTCATTTATAATAAAAAATCTGTTGAATAAATCTTTTACGTATAAGCGTTCATAATAAATATATAACATTATATTTTAGAAACATAAAAATATATAAATTTGTAATAAAAACAATAAACAATGAAAAATATTTATAGTCAATAATAATTCTCCTTATGATATCGTAAAAAAAATATTTTCTTTATAGTTTAAGATAAAATAAATTACCAAGAAAAAAATTCCAAAGGAAAGGTCAATTTTCTAAATGTGAAATCTTATAAATTTTCTTTATTAATTACGGTTAATTTGTTCAAACTTCTTTTAGAATCCTAAAGTAAAACGTTTAAGAAGTTTATCTTGAAATTTCAATCAATGCTCGACATACGAGATATTCTTAAAGCGACTTGTTTTTTCGATTATAAAGTAATGGAAGCGAAGATCGTTACAAACATTGCTAGGGATCTATCTTTTCCGCAATGGACTATCGATAAGAGAAATGGTTGTCATTATGTCATTATGAACACTAGATGGTTTAACTATATCCGAGAAGATGGCAGAAATATTACCGGTATTGGAATCCAAAAGAATATTATTGAGCAATGGAAAGATAACCTTGCATAAAACGACTATCCAGGGGTAGAGAGAAATGTTTGATAAGATATAACTTGGAAAATTGAATCTGTTTGAAATGATTAATTATTATCTCTAAGGTGATGCTAATAATTTTGAGAGTTTACTACTGTAACATTTATCTTGATAAAATAATAAAAATAGCCTTCATTTAATGTATATTGCGAATTCTGATTATAACGTTATCGTTTGTTGTAAAGGGTCGTAAAAAATAACGAAAATTACACTTGATGGATATCGTACTTTAATAAATCATTGAAATTTCTGTGTAAACAACTCACGGCAAATAAAACTCTGAAAGTTATATTTAGAGTAAATAAATGAAACATTAACTTCGTCATTTATTTACGTTATAGGTTTTTAAATCACTGTGGGATAAGTTATCAGATTAGCTCGATATTAGTGTCATATACAAATATTGATAGTGAAGGAACTGCTCTCCTTAAAGAAGGTCTAATAATTAAGCAATTTTTCTCAAGGGATAATAAAAGTGTAATAAATTTCTAAGCTTCAGAACTAACAAAATTTTGTTTTGCAAGATATTTTTTCACGTTATGTAAACGTTTTTTTAATAACTTTTGACGCTTTTACCAATGCTAATAAATTTTTCCTGATTTTTTCATATAGACATATGCAATATGAAGATATGTAAATATTAAGACATATAGAAATAGAGCTATCCTATTGTGTATAGAATCTAATCTTCAATAAAATAAAATAAGTCTTTGAGCAATGAATCAAGATCATCAGATTTGATCATTGAATTCAAGCTCATAAAATGAATATAATCCAATGCTTAAATCTGATCATTCATTAACGTACATAAATGAACGTTAAACACGAACAATTGTGGTTAATAAAATAGCCATCTTTGACTTCTGTTCAGTGTCGATGAATAAGATCATTAGCTATTGATAAAATTAGTTTATTGAGGCATATTGAAACTATAAACTTTTAAAAGTTTCTTTAACGGCATAAATAATGGTATCATCATAATACCATTAATGTTATATCATAGAATCTAGCGATAACATCAATGATTTTTGTATAAAAGCCTTGTGATTCAACTAAACTATAAAAAGTACTGACTAGTAACATATCTATCAGTAACTAACAGCTATAAAAGTATTTTTGTTCAATATGTAAACAATTTATATATATATAATCATATATATATATATATAATTTATATATATATATATTATATACATATATATTATATACATATATATACATCATTATTAAAACAAAAATTTTAAATACAGTATATCCTGTTTCATTCTGAATATTCTTCTAAAATTCGATAACGAATTAAGTTGTTTACTCGAAATGACTTAGCTCATTATTTTATTTTTCACTTTAAATAAACTACTACATAAAGTTAACAGTTTGTGAAATCTTCCACGAAAATGGTAATGTATTTTAATATTCATCAGCAGTTAAGTCACTGAAAATGCTTCATAACGTTATCCTTTACTATTTAGAAGAAAAAATGTTTATAAAAAATATTAAAAAATGAAATATGGATAGATACCCAGCTGTTTTTTTTACTTTGTTTGAGAAGAAAAGATATTGTATAATTTTTGAAAATAAAATATTTTTGTTAATTGGCAAAAACTTGGAAACAAATGCAAAGGAAAAAAATAAACCATTAAGACAAAAAACAACAATTTAAATAAGATCTGCTCTTTACTTATTACTAATTTGCCTTTATCATCATTTTTATTTCTAACTATAAAAATTAAGATAAAATTTACTTATATATAAAGCAGAAAGATAGCAAAGTAAGTGCTTTCTTAATTAGTTTAGCTTATTACAGCTATTCTTTAAATTTTTAGAGAAAACAAGATTTAATATTAATAAAGTTTGTTGTCTTGTTTAAATTAATTTATTTTTCTTGTAATTTCTTACTGCCTCCTTGTCAACATGGAAATCTCCTTTTTTTTATGTAACTTCGATGCGATTTTGTTAGTTATTTTTTACCAAAACTTTGATTATAAAAATTTAACATTTTTTAAATGAAATTTAATCTTGATTATATTTTTTTTGCAAAAACTGATATAAAAAATTATTGATACAAACTTACTGCGAATTATATTCTAATTATATTATTATTAGATTTGTTATTTTTTATGAGAATGAATTATTTAAATAAAATGGAATACTGTATTGAGATTTTTATTCCAATAAAATAATATTTTTAAAAAACTCAACAAATCGATATTTTTTCCCCATCACGTTTTTATAATTTTTTAACGCAGATCTACAGACATGTAATATTTGAAAATTTTTTTCAATGTAATTTTCCAGCTGATTATTTTTTTAATAGAAAAAAAACGTGAAACTTGCTGATTATGATAAAACGTATCTTAATTTTTGTAATAAATAAGTACTTAATTGAAGTTATGTTTATTGAAATTTGCTAAGAAGTACACGATGAGAATTCCAAATTTAAAATGGAACAAAAAGAACTGCAGTGATCTTCACTTGATGTATTAAGTCATCTAGATGTCTTTAGTCAGGTGCTGTAAAAGTCAATATAAAGCATCAACGAGATTGCTGACGTTGACTAATGTAAGGTTTTTAGTCCGCCCCATCGGTAGGTTAAGTGGGAGGATATTCAGCCAACTCATCATTTCCATTTTTGGAGCCACTTTGATATAAAGAAGATCAAAGAACCCGCTTTCCCAATTCATTATCGTCGGCATCACAATCATCATTTGATTTTTGGCGTTGTCTTCCCTAAGTGCCAGTTAAAACTGTACAAGGTAATATTGTACCTGAATCTTCAAACGTTTCTTAAGTTTCTCGAACGATAATCATACAGATTAATTTTTTTTTTTATAGAAACAATACTGGGACTATTATCCACTTATATGCTATTCCTAGGATAGGGAAACAAAGTACATGTTTTAATATTTATACTTAAAACTATTAAATCTATTAAAGCAATAACATTAAAAAAAGGAACAAAATAAACGAGCAATTGATTTTTGAAACTGTATTGGTCTCTAATGAGATAAATTTTTGAGAATAAAATTATATCTTTTAAATTAAAAAAGTTTATTATACTTTATATGATATTTAGAGTTAAAAACTAATAAATAAATTATTCGTTCATATTTTAAATATGAAAAATTTCTCGTTTTAAAACTTTATAACATTTAGATTCTTACAATCTCAAAAATCTAAAATAAGCTCTTTATGAAACCCTTAGGCTGAGTAGAAACATAAAATGTAAACTTTATATTTGAAAACTTATTGTCTTTTGATCCGAAAATATAAACATAAGTTTTCGAGTGCAATACTTTTATCCACATAAACAAGCAAGTTTGCCATTTTGAATTTGGCTATATGAAAAACAATTTTTCAACAATCTAAATAAATTTTTGTTAAATATCATGTAACTTGATTTTTGTCCCAGTTATTTTTCCGCTTCTTTTCTTTAGAAATTTCTTTGTCTAGTCTCAGTGAACTTTTAATAAAATTGAATATAAACTTAATTAGCATGCTTACAATCATGTAATGTGCTTTCGCGTGCATAGTTCCTTCATTCATTTAACCACTATTATTCAGAATGATGGATTATTAAGAGTGAAGGAGAACTAAATTTTCATCATAGTATGTTGCGGAAGAAAATTTTTACAGGTGTGCTTTGTTAAAATATAAAATTACCTACCTATAAATAATTTTTAAATATATTCTCTAAAAAATGTTAGAATAGTTAACATTCTACATATAGCTTTATTTGTTTTTCTTTAATATAATATTCGATGAATTATTATCGATGTAAGAAGAATAAATATTTTTAACGATTAAAAAATATCCGTATTTATTGAAATATTTTTAATATCAGATAATTAAATAAATTCTATTTAAATATTACATATAATACCTAAAGTTTTTTTTACTAGTTCTAATTGATATAATTGCATTAAAACTGATTATTTTGCAAAAAATTTGTAGCAAAAAAATATATGGCGATATTTTTAGACGGAGTTTTCAACGCTTAATCAAAAACGGAAAAAAAATCATTACTGAGAAGAAATTAGCAAATGACGAATGACAGAAATCTCAACGTCAGCTGTTTTCAGCATTTGTATTGTTCATGGTTACAATTTAGCCTACAGTAAGAAATAAATAAGAGTTTTTTTTTCTTCCAGATTTGCTTTTTTTTTCCATTTAGTTTCCAGGAGAATCTTGTTTTCTGTATTATTTTAACAACGGGCATCAAAAAGAGTATAAAAATGGTTCGAATATTTTGAATTATGCTATTTATTTATTACGTCTGGCACGGCCAATAAATAATTCAATAATTTACATTCAGAAACAATTTGCATGAATTTTAAATTTATTTAAAATAGCGCATTAACTATAATATGTTATTTTTGACTATGAATAATAAAGTATTATTTGGTATTTATTAATGCCCGATTTTTCAGAAATGCGAGATGGGAATGATAAAAACTCTAACTTGATCAGTATTCAATTTTGTATTATTGTTATTATTACTTTTTTCTGACGTATGATTTTGAATTTTATCTTTTAAAAAATTCCAGTTTATTATAGAAGAATTATTTTACTAAACTGCAAATTTAATTTTGTGTATGTGTGTGTGTTATTGAGTAGCGAGTTCATTTATTTTTAAACAACCAAAAATGGTTTTGTTAATCAAATATAAGCTTTTGTTTTATTTACATTTACGTGTTTATATAGGACTGATGTTAAATTTTTATTAAGTAAATTTAATATTTAGATTAAAACTTTGATTTTTTATCACGAACTATCTGCTTAAGTAATTTGAATATTCGCAATTTTAATTTTTATAACGAAACAAAAATGGCAAATTAAAAAAAAATTAAATTTGTTGATATTTTTTTTTTTTTTTTAATGTTATCGTTTTGTAAATAATTATGATGCAGTATTAATCGAAATTATCGAAAGCATTTTCTTTCAAAAATCGATTCTTGTTGAACCAAGTTTCTTTTAAAAATGAATACTTTTTAATTGTTTCTTAAGAAAAATGGCACAATCATTAAACACAATAAATTAAACTGATAAATTATTAGATGCTTGTTAAGTAATTTTTTTAATCTTTTTTTTTAAATATAGAAAATTACGAAAAAATCTTAGATTATCCAATAAAAGGAATATTTTACGAAACGTGACAAATATCTACAGTTAGAAGGATTAATGTCACTTTTGAAAATTTTAACTTTATATAATTATATATGTAGTAAGTCAATACATTAATCATTGTTTCGAGAAATAATTCTGTCAATTTTAATTTTCTCCTAGACAGTTAATTTTTCTAACAGTAAAAATTATTTATCAAAATGGCCGTCAATGTTAATTTTTCTAATTTGTTTAATCGATTATTTAAATCTAAACCGAGAAAAGTATTTTTGTTATTTTGTAAAAAATAATAACAATCATCATCATCGTTTTTTGTTAATTATAATCAAATTTATAAAATTATTTTAAAAAAATTAAACAGTTTCTATTACGATAAAATGAAACTTGATTATAAAAATTGCGCATTATATAAAAATAATGAAAATCAAAAGTTCGGCAGAAGCAATCTATTAAACCGAATCCGATGAATGTCGTTAGAGATATCGACTCATCAGGATGTCCGAGTTCGATTTCTGATCGGAATTCTTACTTTCATCACACTTATTGGTATTTCTATGACAGGAGTGGCTTGTCAATGTGGTCTGTAGAGCAGATTGAGCATCCGAGATTTGTAGACAATTTCAGGTTGAGTTATAATAATAAATATATAGTATAAAAAGTTTCCTGCAGTACGTAGAGAATTATCTTATCAAAATAAATAATGTAATATTCATATCTTAAGCATGGTAAGGTAAACATTACAGAGATGAAAGCATGAATTTTTTTTAGTTTTTGCATTCAGTGGTTTATAAATTATATATTATGCCTAAAAATATATTTAAAACCTTCACAAAATTTAGATTAAACAGATATACAATTATTTTTTTTGCATAATTTACATGTCTGTCTACTCTCGGTTTAATTTGTCAAAAATTAATTATTTTATAATCATTTCAATTAAAATCAAATACAATAGGTGTAAAAATATATAATAAACAATTAAGTAAGGAATGAATTTTGAAGCAATTTAAGAGTTATTAAAAATTATTAATGGACAAATTAGTTTTATTAATAAGTTATTATACCACATTGTTAGTTAAGATAGTTTTATATAAAAGAAAGTGTATATCTATCGTGAAAAATTTTGCAAGATCGAAATTGATTTAAAATCGATTGCCTGTCACCTGACTCTGCATGGGGTTAGACTATGGATGACGGCTAATAACGATGATTAAACTGAATAGGCAAAGGATGTGACTAATACTTCTTTCTTATTGAAGACAATGCACTGAGTGGGCCGGAAGGCAACATAATGGAGTATTCGTTTTTGAAAAACTGTTATGTAAAAATATCTCCGTAAGGAACAACTGAACTCTAGAACTGAGCTATCGACTGCTTTTGCGAAATCAAAAATTCCGAAACATCAAAATTCCTTCTTATTCCTATTAAGATAAAAAAATATATGATGAAAAATATATTTCAAAGAAACTTATGATAAATCATATAAACTAATACTCTCTAAAAATAAACAGTAGATTCTCGTTAAAAGATTAATATAATTATAAATTTCATTTCTGTAATTGTAATTCAATGTGGATTAAACTTAGAAAACTTCAAAAGTAGGGACAGTCTAAATCTTTACCATTCATATAGAATCTTATTGATGTATTTTTGTGATAAAATATATTAAATTTAAAATAAAACCTTAATCAATAAAAAACATTTTTAAAAATGTTCTCTCTCACTTGCTTTATGTTCTGATAAACTATATACAGCCTATATAAATTTATTAATTTAAAAGCCATATATTATGCAAAATATGATATACAATATAATTCTTTTATTCATTTATAATTTTGATTATTTTTTATTTATTTATGTTAATCATTTCTCATAGAAATCGTAACTTTATATTAATATTCTATAAAATAATATTACTAAATGCATAATTTTTAATAATATGTATTGCATAATGCCAATTTGCCAATTTTCGATCAATAATTTGATTTTCGAAAATGGCAACAATCTCAATTATATATTAATATTTAATATATAATTGAGAATGTTTGCTATTTTCATAATGTTACTAATGTTTTCTGATCAAAAATTTAATCTATTATTTTAAATAGTAGAAAACTGATCACAATTCAATATTATAATTTATATATCTTTATGCTATAACATTGAACTGTAATCAATTAATGCAAAAATGAATTAAAGAATTAAACACATAGTTCAAGTTTAAAGTTCAACAATTATTTTATTTATAATGAATTTTATATATAATCAAATATTAATATCATCCAGCAATGAACGGCATTTGCACTCTTATTATTCAACTATTTATAGAATAGTATTTTTCGAGTGATACTTTATAACTGCTATAACTACTATATACTATATAGGTTCCTATTCTATAACCTTCTTATATTTTATTTCTTGCTATATGATCCGCAATATCAGTTTCTTAGATTTCCATTTGTTATAAAAAAATCTTTAACGTTATCGTCCTTATCTTTGATCCATCTCTCAAATAGATATTTTGAGATTCTACATTATAGGCACTATTTAATATCAGATATATGTAGCTATTGATATACTGTATCCGAATTACAAACAAGCTTTATACAAGTCTTAGAAATAATCAAGAAATCGAAATACAGTAATTCAGTTTTAAAAGTAAAAAAGCCGGATATAAATAGGAAAAAATGACTTGCTTAAAATATCTTTCAACGCATTTCAGGATATAAACCATAACTTTTAAAGATAAGCATATCGAAATGAAATCCTAGACCGATAAATCATTCTCTTTGCAGGTGTAATTGGTCCCAATTTTCGTTTGATGGATGATAACACCAGTTTACATAGACACATGTTATCGATGTTTATCTTAAAGAACACAATCATATATTATGCTGTGAATCAATCTACCGATCTGAACTCGATATAAATATGTGAGGAATTTCGTGAAATGTATTCTCTTTCTTTACCATTTTTCTACAAAATACTTCTTCATCCGGAAATTGCTCCATCAACAGAATGAGGTAATCTTGTGTTCTCACATCAGATTCTCAGATAAACAATTCTATTCAATTCTTCAGGCAGAATAATATTTCGTGATTATGAGATAGTTCTAGTTGTCAAAACGAACTTTAACTGAATAAGCTGGATTGAGTGCAGCTGATTCAGATGCGATAAAATAATCCAAATTATCTTCTTAACCTTTACATTTTCATCTCTGTTAATCTCATTCTTTAAACGAAAGCTTTCAATCAATTTATACCACTTACAGAATAAAAAAAGAAATTATAGTAATACGATTTACGAAAGAGATAATTTAATTACAGAAAATCATTTTATTTCTTTTGATATATTTAGTATTTAAATCATTCTTCTATATTAAGATTTTAAGTATTGATTATCATATTAAAATGATAATATCTAATATTTCATTAAACTTTGGAGATAAATATTCAAACAAATCAATATAATCGAATGGAAATTAGTTCTACAAAACTATATAATAATAATAAAAAATTCATGGCATTGGAATTTTTATTCTACTATATAAATTAAGAAATAATTACAATTCTTTTTAATATAAAATAATGAAATGCAATCTCACTTAATTAAAAAAAATTATCAAAAGAGAATTAATATGTATATAAGTAATATTGCGCGGTTTTTATTTTTTGATTAGAAGATTAATTAATAAAATATTTTAATATTTTTCTCTATTGCCTCGATTTATAATTAATGTTTTTATTTCGTTTATAACAACAAAAATTATGATTAAATATATATATTGTCTAATACAACATTACAAGCAAAACAAAATCAAATTAAGAAAAACCAAAAAGTAAAAATTTCTAACTTATAAAAATCTACATCTAGCAATAGAAATTTCTTATAAAAGAATATATCACTAAAGTTTTTATTTAAATTTTATTTTGATATTTATCGTTATTATTTGTATGATAAAAGTTATAAATGTTACAACATTTTCTATTCTTGTTATTTTTTATAGAAATATTTTAGTTTGCTCACGAAACTTTCTAATTTTATTAAAAATATTGTTAGGTTAAATATATATTGGATATAAAATATTGTTTCAGAAGATCAGAGATAGCTTCAAATTTATTTTGAGTGGTTCAACGTCCACATAAATTGGATTTAACATATATTTTGAACAACATATAATAAAAACAAAGATTTATATTAAAATCTTGATATATCATATTTATATCACGAATCTAAATTTAATCAACATTTATACAGAAAAAGGCCATTATATAAAAACACTAGAATATTATCTTATATGCGAATGAATAAGAATTTTGTATCTTGAATGATAAATAAAATTTTCTAAATGAAACATTATAAATTATAAAAAACATTTTCATTCTAGAAATGTAATATAAAAAAATGTCTTGTCTTACACAGTTTTCTATTCTACTAGATAGATAATTTTTGTCAGACAAATTCCATTGTTTCCTTGAGGGAAATTCGTTAACTGTTTAATAAATGAAGAGATCCATCTCTATATACTCGTCGATCACGAGTAGAAGCGACCCTCGAGGCTCAGGCGATAATTCTGGCAATCGTTACAATAATTGTAACGATTGTAATCATTATAATATTTGTAAAATTGCAGAAATGCAGCGTATTTTCTCTCTCTCTCTTACTTAATCCTTCTACTTGGTATTTTTATAATTCCTGAGATTTCAATAATTATAATAAAAAGTATGTATATTTTAAATGATAATATTCAATAAATGAACGCATATAAAATCGCAATGTATTGAAATTATATGAATATTTCATTTAAATATTTTAGACAAAATAAGTATAATTAAACTTTGATGCGAATAATTAAAGTTTCAATTAAAAAGTTTTATAATTTATATAGCGATATATAAATTAAAAAGTTTTATAAATAAATAAAAAGTTTTATAATTACGCGATATATTTCGCATAATGTTATATGCCAGAAGAAATGTAAAATGCCAAATGTTTCCTATAAAATGTTTACTGAAAAAATATAAAAAAATTCATAAATATGATACTGATATTACATGGCTAGTCGATATATACTAAATCTATATAGTAATAAATATATATAAATAAATATCTAAGTATAAATATATATATTATTTTATAGTCTATCTTTAAAAATACTTTTAATTATTCTTATTTTTTTTATCAGTATGTTTATGATTTTCTGAATTAGCCATAATCTTCTTTTATAATATATCTTGTTTATAAAATATATTAGGTGTAACACTCTTAATCATATTTCATACATCAACTTTAAAGATATTGTTAAAATGATTTTTATTTATTTACTACTTTTATTTTATTTTTCAAATTAATTCCGAATATTCACATAATTTCAGTACATTTCGAATTTTACGTTTTATATGTGAATTTAAAAATATTTTCATTCAGATATTAAAGCATGTTTGTTGAATTTTTTTTCGACTATTTGAATCTTTAAATAACCTTAACATATTTATTTCAATATAGATTAACTGCTATTATTCCAGAGTTAAAAATCTCTTAATTTCATGAAAAATATCTTGAGATAATATAGATGATTTGACTTTCAACTATTTATTTTTATTATGCGGCAATATTTTACAGTAAACATAAAAAACAAATTGTCTATGGACATCGTGAATTGCCGAATACATCATTTTTTGTTGTTGAAAATATTAAAAAGTGTCGAAGGTAATGCTGTGCACATTGTCTGGTTTTTCTTATATCTTATTTAGTAAAGTCGGTTCTTTCCATACCACAAAATTGCATTTTCCCTTTTTCTATAATGGTGAATCCTTATCTTCAATATATTTCTAATATCGTTTTTTTTTTCTATAGACATCGATAGCCAAAACTTCATAACAGTGAGAGCATCGCATCAGATTCTAAATACGTTCTCAGCCACGAATGCGATATATTTTGGATTCTTTCTGGGACCGCAAAAGTCTCTTAAAATAAAGAACTATGTCCATTCCTATAATAGAATAATAAAACACTGACAATCATTTAGACTCAGATATTTATCTCCTAAAATATTCTGCCAAAGATAGTAAGACATACGCTTAGAACTATATCAAAGTAAAATTTGTTCTATGATTTTACTATAGATAATAAAGAAATATTTTATATTTTATAATTCAATTTAAGATATGACTTCTGATAACATATAAAAAATGAAATTTTATATATTTTATTCAAAATTAATATTTTTTGTAAGCATGGTGACAATAATAATACATTTACTTAAAATTTAAAATTAAAAGAATTTAAAAATGACAAAAAATTATAAATTATTTTGCATTTACTGAGAATTAGAATTATAAATATAAACATTACGACGACAAACTTGCAACTGCAATATTTTAAAATAATTGAGTTTAAATAAGCTGATATTTCTGATTTTTTATGTAAAAATTAAATTAATTAATTGATAACTTTAAATAAATAAATAAACAAATATATATATATATATAAATTTATTTATTTATTTATTTATTTCCCCCTTAGCTATTTAACTGACAAGTAATTTCAAACAATAAATATAGATGAAAATACTTTTCCGATCGAACTAATGCTTTGCTTTATGCTCATTCCTTTTGGATCTCTGGAAATCCCACTTCATGTTTATATTACTCTCAAGAGATAAATTAGGTTTATAAAACAATAAATTCCATTGGGATATTAACTTGTTTCAAATCAACAAGAAACTTATTTCTCTTAAGACGAATGCCACAAAATATATATTTCTTTTTTTAAATTTGCCGAATCTTTTTATCATCTCAAAATACTCCATTATTGTTCATTTTCATTAAATTGCAAAAAATATATTTTATAAAAAAATTCTTTTAAACGTAAATCTTTAACAAAAAAATCCAATCTCATTTCTGTATAAAATATATTGATGTTTAATATTTTTTAATCTATAATTACTGTGTTATCTTATTTTTTATTTTTTCAATGCTTAAAAAATTATAAAAGTGTATTAATAATTATTAATTTCTATATTTTAAATACAGCGTTATGATTTTTACCAGATGATAAAAAATGACATTTCGAATAATAGCTATTTTTTAAACTATAGGGCCTATATTTTTTAAAGGACTTTTTACATTAAATTCGTTTTATTTATTTACTGAATATTAGGATATTTTAACATAAAATATTAATTATTTTAATTAAAAAAATATATATATATTTCTGTTATTCCTGTATTCTATTA
Organism: Androctonus mauritanicus; assembly: GCA_011317285.2. Classification (NCBI taxonomy): domain Eukaryota; kingdom Metazoa; phylum Arthropoda; class Arachnida; order Scorpiones; family Buthidae; genus Androctonus; species Androctonus mauritanicus. Next base: position 19,583 of record WUQG02296489.1, on the reverse strand, counting down.
ATCAGCATTTTCTATATAATTGAGATCTGGTAATCTTAATACATTAATTTTTCATTTTTAATTTATAAATGTTTAGGTTTTGAAGAATAGTAACTTAATCATTTTTACTGTAAACTTTTTAGGAAATTTTAATCGAGGATAATGGTTATCAACGATGCAAATTTAATTAAATAAAACGAAAGCCGCAATTATCACGATCTTTAAATTCTTAGAACTCGAATTATTTACCTATATCCTCGACGTTTTCTCATAGTTGTTCATGTTTGTAACGGTTTCAGGATGATATTTATCTGTCAGCAATTCAAGTAGTCGTTTCGTTTTGCTAACATCGTACGTTTAGTTACTGTTGAAGCGAATAATGGAGTCTAGGTTAACGTGTGATGAATAATGGACCGTCACAAACAGAATCGAAGGAATGAGGGTCGGTCGTGAGTAGAATTGCTTCATCCCCTCGGGAACCCGAGCCGACATCTTCAACTGAAAACGTCAAACTTTATTTTCACAAATGCGAACGTGAGTGTAGACGTCATATTGTCTCTCTTTACATCCCTCTTCTGTCCTTTGGTGATCTCTAGTCAAGATTTGTCGAGAAATTTGATGCATTCATTTCAATGACCGAATCCAAAAGTTCTGTTATTTGCTTATGCATTATAAATAATTTTTATCTTTCGTAATTAATTCTAACAAGTGAAACAGTTCGTTTTAGTGAAATTTTTATTAAAGAAGCGTAATTATTCTAAAAATACAACAGAATTTACCAATTTAATTGAGTAAATTTATCATAAATGATCTTTTTACAAAAATCTAATTATTTGGTTGATTATTTAATTATACAAGATAAATGGGAATTTACATATACTGTAGTTTGACCTTTACTAATATATAATAATATATGCACCGAGTATGCATCTAAATCTTTATTCTTTTTTTTAAGATTTTTAAGGAAATTTTTGTTATATTCTTTTCCATTAATTTTGAATTAGCTGTCAAATGTTTTATATAATTTTCGTTCGTTTCTAATTAGAATGACAAATTCAGGAAAATATTAAATTTATATTTTGGATATTTATGGAAAATATGAATATTTGAAAAATTTAACGAAATTCCTTCGAATAATTAAATAATCCAGTAATTAAATTCATAAATTATAAAATTAATTTAATAATTCAAATCGTTAATGAAAGATTAAAACAACTCGTTTATAACTCGAATTTAAAAATTAAAAGAAAATTAAATAAGAAAAAAACCGAAGAGAGGAGAAAATACAAATTTAAATTTTAAATTATTAAAATGTATTTGTATCTGTGTCAAATGTTTGGGAAAAAAATAATAATTTTGACATTAAACAATCCATAGAAATTATTCATTTAAAATTTTAATTAATTTCCGATTTTTATATCAAGTATTAATGAATAGAAGGAAAAAATAAACTTTAATTAAGTTGATTTTTTTTCTTAAATTAATCCGTCTTATATTAAATAATTTTAAATTTAATATAAAAATAACTGGAGCGTTTATTTTTCGTCTGAAGTTTCAAAAATATATTACATTATTGAAAAGAAATTTCTTAAAACTGACAAAATTTTGCAATTATAAAGCGAAATTTTTACGTATAAGATAATTATTAATTCTCGTATAATTATTTTCTAACATTAAAATTAATAATTTTAGTAAAAAATATTCGTGATTTTATTCTTATTACGTCATCCATTATTATGTTGTTATAGGTAATTTTTAAATATTTTGAAGAAAATAACTTTCCTTTTAAGATTTATAGATATTCTTAAACAAATGAAAAATGTTCTTTCCTTTTTTTAAAGGTTTCCGAAACATTGATCATGGCTTTTTAACATCTGAATTTTAATCATAACATGGCAAATTTTGCTTTGGAATGAATTACTATCATTAAACTTATCATCACATTACTAATATTAAAATTTTTCTTCCTTCTTTCTCTTCGATGATGGACACTAAATTTTAGTGATAAAGGATTAATTTGAAAGCCTTTATAATCTTAATAAATGATATTTCTACTTTATCAATTTTAGATTAATTGTTTCTTTACGACAAAAATTGCTTTCGATGTTTGAAAATTATTGGCTATTAACTGGATTATATTGCTAATTTGATATTTAATTCCGAAACATAAAATTCAAAATATCCCTGTCTTTGATTTTGATGACATGTTAAATTAAATATTCGGCTTTTCTGTCTTTGGTATAAAACAGAATGTTGAACTTTATAAATAATCTATCGAGTTATTCATTCGTCAAGATTATTTATATAGTGTTCAATATTCAAACTTATTTTTTATTATTATTATTTTAAAAATATACTACTGTATATATTCTTTTCTTACAATAGCATTGCAAAAGTATAAATATAATTTATTTTTTGGTTAACCTCAGAACAGAAAGTTGATGTGGTGCAAACATTTTTTAGATCATTTTTAACAATTGTTAAAGAAGTAATATCGAAATTTGAAACGATAAATCATTTTTAATATTAGCTATTTCTTCTCTGTCACCGATCACAAAGAATTTGTACAAAAAGGTAGCAGTATATTTTTACATAACTGTAGTTTATTATTATTATTATTATTATCACGATTGCACGCAATATTATATATCACGAATTCTAGTTTGTTTAATTGTGCATTCTAAAATTAGTTAATAATTTCCTGTCATATTAAATAAAATATGACAAGAAATTATATATTAACTAATAAAAAAAAGCAAAAAAAAAAAAAAAAAAAAAAAAATACAAGCATGCTTCGATTTAAATTATCTCTACAAAATATTGATGTAGTGTGATATGTTAACTAATCCTACCATGTTTGGCGTAATGTAATTTGCATTACAACATAATTGGGAATTTCGATTCCATATTTTAGATAATGAATTTTAAAAATACTAAACATAGTGTTTAGATTTTATAAGAGAAAAAATTCAGCAAAATTAAACATTCTCGATGTAGTAGGCCTATTTAAATAATAAAATTTTTTCATTCCTACAGTTTATCTCTGGTCTTTGACATATGATATCAAATAGTCATTAACGTAAAAGGCCAAGTAATAACAACAATGGCCAAAATCAGCGGTCATTGACGGCATTGAATGATTATTGACATGAATTTCTATTTTGATTGACCGTTGTTGTAAACTTTATGTTACTTGAAGATAAATTACCTGGGCATTATCGCTAAATTGCCAATATTCAATATATAATGTTGAATATTATATTGAAATGATGTAACTGTAAACTATTCAAAAGATAAAAAATTTCTTTATCTATTTTTGTTATAACAAAGATAAATTCCCATGATAATTGGAATTGCAAAGCTTTCCAGAAGCAAGGCAAGCACATTTTTTTTCTTTGGTATGTGGTTTACAGTACAATATGTATCGTTGTTAGTCTGAAATGCCAATGTCAGTTGCTATCTGTATAAGAGTGATTTTTCCCAAAGGATTCTAGTACCTTTCCCAGTTTGAGAGATTTTTCTTTGCAAGAAACGAACTATCGCGAGTAATTTTTCATAAGACTGCCATGTTCAAAGCCTTAAATCAGATCATAGCAATTAATAATGATTGTAATTTATCATATTCTTCGATGTGATAGCGAGGACTTAGAAAATTGAAAATGTATTTATAAAATTTGCATAAATTGTCTTCAACGACGTTCATTTGTAACGAGTGTTAACACGTTTTTTGAACATCCACCGCTCGATCTATATTAGATATGGGAACGATTACAGTTTCTCAACTTCCAGCTGAAATAAAAAGTATTTTAGTGTGGATTTTCTGGTTGATTTTTTAATTCATTTTTGCAATTTTTCTCTGTTAAATCATAATCCAAATAAGAATAAATCTGACTTAAAAAATTCTGACTTCATATATCGTAACAAGAATGTCTGGTGCTTGACCTCGAGATCATATATCATGTAGTTGGAACAGCAATAAGCAAGCATAGTGAAGAAAATGGTTAAATGAGTTAATTGACAAAAAAATCAAGGAAAAATATTGTGCTTGATCACTGCTGGATTAACTTCCGAACAGTGCCGATATTGTTAATACAGTATTTGTTAAAATTCTAGGACAATGGCGTAAAAAACCGAGTCATAATACTAATTCCCAGCGTAGTACGCTAAAATCGTTAAAAGATTAGGCATTTATATAAATGACCATTTTTTATAACAATGCACATAAAATATAACATATATGTAATAATATAAACAACTGATATGCCATTATAATATTATATATACACAATTAAACTTTTTTTATAAAAATAAATACCTTATATTTTATTAATGTATAAAGATCTGAAAGTTTATATTTAAATTTTAGAATTTTATTTTTTGTATAATTAAGAAATTTCAGATCGAAATTTTAATATGGAAAACCATGTTTATCTTATGTATTCGAAGTATATTAGAAAATAGTGGTTCGTTTATCGTAATGTTTCTTTTTTTCTCTCGAAAATGCATGTTCTACATTAAGGAAAGACCGTTTACAATTGAACACGCAAGTAGATATTCAATATGTATTTAAAATTCCGTAGTTTAAAAAATATAAATTGGATTTATTTCTGAATGTAATATGATTTACAAACTTTTCTTTTTAAAGTACTATTGAAAACAACTAATAATTCTAAATGAAATTTGAATTTATTCATAGCATTAAAATAATATTCTCAAAATTATAGGCATCAAACATCAAATTTTTCCTTTCATTTTTCTTTATAAAATAATAGAATTTTTCTGTTTACGATAATTTAACATGATAATTTTTGTAATAGAATCTGAGTTTAATCATTTACAAAAAAGAAAATAAATAAACATCATTTCAAAACAAGTTTTTTTTTTTTTTTCGTTTTTTCGAAGGAAAAATATTTCTTTTCGGTTTGAATGTCAATCTATCCCTGGTTTAGATAAAAACGAGTTAGAAAGGTGAAATCCGCAGGAGAGATTCTATATGTGTGTAACTGAAGGAATTTTAACAATTTGATTCTCTAAAAAGAGATAAGAGAAAAATGCGTTTTTCTTTTGACTATTCAGGCTTTTTATCAATGCTATTAGAGTTAGAACAATGAAATATTCAGGATAAAATCCTAATGTAATATAAATGAAATTAAATTTAATTTCCATGAACAAAGTTACAAAATTCAAGTTCGTTTTCTCATTCACAATTTTTAAATGAAACTAGACATTAAAACGAAAACAATGAGTTTTGAAAATCAAAATAGCAGGTATAAACAGAAAGATCTATGTAATGGGAAATGTTAATTGCTTTATAATATCTGATATAAAACCGATTTTATTTATTAATGTTTAAAACCCTATGCATCTTAGCAATATAACCAGAATATATGTACAGTAATAACTGTAATTTAAATAAAGTTTACATTCGCTTCGCTGATTTATACATCTAAAAGGTTACAGTCACCGATAAGAAACTGTTTGACATTACTTTTCCCTATAAGTTATGCCAAAACTCTGAAACCTGACAAGCAGTCAACAAGATAAATCTTAAAACATAAAATATCCAAAATGGCGGAAAATCTTACATGATTTATCAGAGAAAATACCTGAAATTTTTTTTACAGATATCGTATTTTAAACAGTCATTAACTTTTAAACAGTATAAATAATTACTGTCCGTATAGCATTGCTTTACAGAAATTACTTGCAGAGATAAGTACTGTAATCAAATTTATATAAAGGAAATGAAGTAATTTAAAAAATTAGAAATAATGTGGTATTAAGAGTGGTATGCATTTAAATATTAAAAATTAAGTAGATAATTTTCTTTATTATAAAAGATTATTTAATATAATGAATAACATTAATAATATCTATATCAGATAAATAGTTTAACAAATTTGATTATTGCACATAAAAAGTTTGCTCTCATCTAAAATTAAACTGATATCAGCTTCTGTTTAAAATGATTTTCCGTAAGCAGGATTATCAAACAGTGCAGAAGAGAGCAATAATCCGTATTATTATCCTATTCCTCCTTTATACACAAGTATGAGCATATTTTTCCAATACAAATTCCAACTGTTTAAATTATAATAATTCAACTTATTTAATTCAATAATTTTTTCAATTGTAAAGTTTTCTTATTGAAATCAAAATATCGCATTAGATGTTAATAATCAATTCAATTAACTTGCATCACAATAAATTAGTGAAAGAAACTGAAAATAAACTGAAATGAATTTTCTTAGGTATGGACTTAATTTTTATGAAAAAGACTTTGGCGAGAATCAAGCTTAAAATGACCAAAAAATATCAAATATTTTTAGATGATTGCACATTTAATTCATTTATTTCTAGTCATGAATACTAAGTATCTATTAAATATTTAATCGTATATTTAAAATTAATTATTTTTTAAGTAGATAAACGTGAAAGTGATTCGCATGACTACTCTTAAAAAGTTTAATCGCAATTTTTTCCACATATTAAAAATTTATTAAATGTAAACTGAAACATTATTTCTGTCGATCATTTAAATTTTAAAGAAAATTTTCTAGTTTAATTAACAGAATAATTTGCAATATTCTGATAATTAAATTGTAAAATTTCGTCTGATCCCATGATAAACATTGAATGCATTAAAATACTCTTTATATGGAATGTTTTTGATTTACCTCAAAATTTTAAAGCATTATTTAAAAAATCAAAATTTTGATCCTTTTTGAGTAATATTTTTATTAAAATCTCTTTATTAATTATTCATTCTAGCTTCATAAATTCTAACGCAATTAAATTTATAACTAGGGCATAGAAGAATAATTTTTACAGAAGCAGTACGTGATTTTTATTGCATAATATTAGAACCAATAACTTTATTATTATTATTATATATTTTAAATAATTAAACAGAATTTCGATAACGTTTCATTAATCCAACGAAGCAATCATCAATTAATTACAAAGGTAACCATTAGACTAGGAAATATAATATATTATAGGACCACAGAATATATTATATCTACATTATATTGTTAAAGTTATATAATATTCAAATTATTAAAGTACAAGTTTATATGCATATATTATATTAAGAACTTTAATCAAGTTAATAATTAATGCTGATGCGAGTTTGCAGAAAATCTTCTAATAGTTATATAGAACAATTTCATTTTCAATTTGCATCTAAACACGTTGAATTAATTTAATACCTTTAAGATATTATTTTGCTCTTTATGGTTTAAGATACTTTATTTGTTATTTTACTTGGATATAACATTGTCAAAATTGCTTAAAGCGTGTCAGAAAAACGATGCAGATTTGCTTCCTGATTAAATTCCGCTCTTTCACGTTACCAAGACATGATATTTTGGAAAAGAAATGGTGTTCAACTATAATAGGTACTGCAGTGATGAATAAATCCTTTCTGAATGATAGCATAAGATATTACTCCTTACAAGTTAGAGATAGCATATTGCAAAAATGTAATATATTCACTTTTATATAGCGAACCAAGTTCATCGTTCAAGCAATAGAAATCCAAATACATTTTACACAATAGATTTTTATAAATCATCTTATTGATAGAAATCATAAGGTTCATTACAAGGAATTTTCATTTATTTTTTAAAAAATTATTTCAAAATATTTTCATATTAATTATTTGAGTACTTAACACTTTTTAACGATCGCACATAAAAAGTATTTTAACTTAATTTTTAAGAGCATGGTTTTTAAAAAATTAAAAATAATTCCGAAAATTTCTTAGATGATTGACTAATTTGCTCACTAAAGATTTTTTTTTTGTATGTGAAAACTAATTTGAATGAATAATAAATTTTAAAAGATGCAGAAAGTTATTTCGAAAGTGCAACAGTTTCATGCAGAAAACAAAAAAATATATATATATTTTTTTTATGAAATAGTTTTCTATAGTTTTTCTTCTTCAGAAATATTTTTTTTTACAGGATGTTGAAATATAGATGATGTAAGATGTTGACTGTTTAAATTTAACCTTTTATTACAAATCCATTATTAATACTTCTATTAAAAGCATAGGATATAATGGTATTATATATATTTGTTCCTGTATTTATACTGAAAACAAACAATACTATAAATGTTAAGAAATGTTTTTTGATGATATATTTTCCTGTTAACCAAATGATATCTTTTATGAATTTGGATCATAAAATAGTTTTAAAATTTACTAGAGTTCATGTGATTTTTAAAAAGGAATCTGGTTTTCATCCTCATTGACGTAGACTAGAACAATCACCTCTTGTATCATTACAATCTCGCTCAAACTTCTAATTTTTAACTATTTTAAATTATAGTAAAAGCACATGCTTAGATATCATCATGCTCTTGATACATTACTCTTACTTAATATTTAGAAATATCAGCTATTTTTTTCAACAAAATCATTGTTTGTTGGTGGATATTTTATTTTTATTTAAACATAAAAGTTTTTTTTATGAATGTTATTCGATATTTCGAACATATCGATTGCCAATCTAAGTGTTAACTATAAATAAAATTTTAGCATTATCGAAAAAAAAGTATTTTTTTTAATAAATATCGAAGAATTCACTTGAAAAATGATATCGAATTATTATAATGAAACAAAAATATCTGTATTACCCTTAAAATGTTTGGGGATCTGCTATCTAACAAGATAAATTAAAACTAAAGCAAAGCATACCAATGAAATATCTGTAAATTCATGTAAATATATAATATTTTAACCATTTTAGACAATTTTAAAATTTTCTGTGTAAAATAAATATAATTATTTAATTATCTATTACTATCCTATAAAATCTATATTATAAAATTTAATTAAATGTTATTTTTGAAAAACAAATGATTTTAATGATTCACGAAACATTTTCTTGATCGTCTTAAGAAAAAATAAACTTTATTTTCGAAACTTGGATCGATAATTTTCAATTGAAGAATAGTCAGTTGGCATAAATATAGTTTCCGATTCTATCGAAAATGATCGATACATGCATATATAAATTCATATTCACAAAACTGACATAAAATAATAAATAGAATCACACTCCAGTGTTATTAAAAATTTTCCGTTACGAGAATTCTGTCTGAAAAAATCTATTCGAAAATAAATATTTTTTTAAACTACATAACAAGTTTTTTTTAATAATTTCTAATCTTAAATAGTATATTACATAAAGTCCTGAACATTTACAAACTGATAAAATGTATTTTTTTTTCTTTCAATTTTTGAACAAGTAGATGTCATAAATCTTTCTCTAGACAAAATTATTTAATTTATAGAGAATAATTCATTGTTATCAATATTTTTAAATACATAAATTCAAAATAATTCGTAGATGAATGAATTTAAAATAATAAAATGAATAAATTTAGAATATCATAGAAACAAATCAATCAAACTGCACTATATACATATATATTTTTTTCTTTATCTTAAAAAGTAAAATAATTCTTCTTTCTTGAAATAAAAAAATCGTTTTTATCATAAATTTCACTCATTATCTAAATATTATCTTAATATGACTTTTATTTTTTAAATTTAAATAATCATGCGAGCTATTTTGAACAATCTTCTTTCTTCCATTAATAAGACTGAAAAATAAGTACTAAAAGTAGTCCCACTACGTTTGAGAAACAAATTTGTTATTATTAGTTTCGTTAAAAATTTCTCATCAACCAATCCTCTCGGAATAATTTAACTCATTTCACGAGAACGATTTATCATTTTGTGAGTTTTTTTTTTTTTTTTTTCCTCGTGATTTTAGGGAATAGCATTTTGTAATAAAAAAAGAAACATAAATTTTCTTCATTAACAAAGAGTAAAATCATCCAAGTAAAATAATTTATTTCTAATCTTTAGATACATAAATTACGAAATTTGGAATCTGGACGAAGAAGTGACTACTAAAAGGTCGGCAGGATAAAGATCCGATATTCAAAGAGCCGACATCGATGATGGTCCCATATCCAAAAAGTTGAACTCTCAAAGGGCTTGAAGCTCAATATCTAAGTTAAGATCTGTTAGCTGAAAAGTTAACGTTAGTCATATATTTTATTGACTTCCAACAGGATGGTAAATACAAAATTTTAAAATCTGATAATAAATTCTATTATATAATGAAATAAATTTTATAATTTATATTTTTCAAATATATAAAAAAAGATTTGTTTATGTCTCTTCCCTTCTGAATGAAGCTAATTTAAAAAAACATATTAAATTCAAATTTTTCTTTTAATCTTTTTATAAATATATGTGATAAAAGTTAGATATTGTTGAGTTTATAATTTAAAAATAATTTAGGATTACCATTAATATTTTAGAGATTTAACTGATATAACTAACATTTATTGAACTGGTCAAAAGACAATGCAATTTTGCCCCCGCTAGTTTAATATCCTGATTTTTCTGAAAGGCTGGGATAGTTGACGTCTTCAATCAGAATATCTTTATGCTGGATACTTGATACGATCATCGATAGAAGTTTCCATTGGACTGATCAAATAAAATAAATTCGAATTCAGATTTTACCAGCATCCGATTTTGAAATTACGGAATATATCATATCATTGCTTTAATATTTGAATTAAGAATATGTAAAATGGAATTTCCGTGCATGTCGAGAATGATAATCATGTTCTTATTCTCTTGTGTAAAAAGCTATGCCATTGTTATTAAAGATAAAAATATATGATCTTTTATACTTGGCTCAATCTTAAAAAGAAAAGAATTTTTTTGATTTATATTTCTTTAATATATTTATATGAAGTTTATTTATCGAATATATTTTATGTATAAAATTATTGCTTAAATATCTAAGCAATACAAACTAATAAACCAGCTAATCCAAATATTGTATTTAAATTTTGAATAAATCTAATTTATTAACATCATATTTAGAATGAACTGAGCGGAACTTCAATCCAAACCATAAAATTTTAATATCTAAAAAAACTAATATTAAAATAGTCTATAGTATTTTGAAATAATTTTGATGTATAGATTTATATAAGTAAATATTATTTTAATCTTTATTATTATTTATCTATTTTTCATTTAATTTAACATCTAATAGAGTAGAATTTTAGTTTTTTTTTGAAACATTATAGTTTTAACTAAAATTAGAATAACTTAGAATTTGACGATATAGAAAATAACCTGGAAAATATGAAATATTTCTTGTTCATATACAGTATAGAAAATTGGAGAGATCTTATCAGTATGAGTAAATGCTAAACATTACAAGGAAAAAAGATCATAAATGATAGCCATCACTTCTGAAGAGAATGTCAAAGAAAGATATTGAAAATCTCTCCGAATATGTAAAAATAACCTAGTAGATTTTCCTAATGTTTCTGTCTGTATCACTATACCGAATTTCTTATTTTAAATATTCTTTGGAACATGTCACGTATATCGTTTATTCTACCTTTAGACGATGTGATATGTGTAGATGGATATTTATTATTGCAACAGAAAATTTAATTTGGTAGCTTTATATTTGATCATTTTCACACATATACATATGGCATTGCTTTTTTTTTATAGAACTATATATATACTACTACTGCGATTCCTACTACTTTGTAGAAGAATATATTATATATATATGTTCGTATATGTTTGTGTATCGTTATTATTTGAAAAATTTTTTAATGTAAAATTGGAAAAAATAAATTTGAAATTGTGGGATATTTATATGTTTAAAAAATGAACGAAACGAGTTTCAATCTGAAAACTTGGATTGCAGACCTCCAGAAAGTAATATAATGCAAATAAAACTGATGCTAATGCAATAGTAGATCTATAAAACTTTATGATGATGTTCTTAAATTGGATCATAACTTGAAATTGTTCGTGATTCATCAAACAATTTAGTTTCCATATTGTTATGGATTTATCTTTCTTTCAAAAATTTGAAAAAAAACGGAAAAATATTTAATATCTTTAAAAATGTACTAAATAACAAAGTACAGGATTGTTTTAATATAAAATAAATGTATTACTATATATCATTTACATAAATAAATATTTTAATTATTTTATAAATATTTTATATATACATTTTAAAAGTGTAAAGTTTTTATATGAAGATATTTAGAGAAAATTAAATAAGCTAGTTTAAAAGTTTAAATAATATATTTTTCTCCAAACAAATGTAATCACCAGAATATCATTAATGTGCATTATTATTAAATTTAATTAGTTCTAAGAAAACTGTTATCATAATTTCTTATTAATTCTTATCATTAATGAAACAGCGGATTGTGTCTATGTTTTAGAATTTAAAAGCACTTACCGTATTAAAAACAAGAAGAGTTTATTGATTTTTACTTCTTCGGTGAAACATATTTTACACTTACCTGAAAGATCGTTCTTTTGTTTTTATTGTAGTTGCGATAGTTCAAACAGACTAAATTTAAATTTAGGTGGCATATCCAGGAAACGTTAATTTGCAAGAATGCGAAAAGATAATAAAGTTTAATTACGTTTATAAAATACCAAAGTAAAATAGCTCTTGAGAATAAATGCCAGAACTACTCGCATAAGTATAAATTCTAAACAATATACTCAAAATGTTTAATAAGATCAACTCTATTAAATTATAAAAAAATAAAAGTTTATATCCGATCTGCTTTATACACAGTATAAAATTCTCGGATAAAATAAAATGTTATTTTTGCACATTCAAAAAATAAAATATCTAGTATTTGTGAAATTTATGTTTAAAAAAATAAAATATTATCCGAAATTAATATATTACGAGTGATTAGTTTTGAGTTTAATGTAACCATAATTACCATTTTTTTTTTTTTTTTGCTATAGTTAACTTATTATTTTACATTAGAATGGGAGTTTTACTATTACTGAAAGCTGAATAAAACAAACACGATAAAATTTAAATCCTCATTATTCTTAAGAAATTTTCCAAACTTCATTCCTTCTCCTATGGTTCGGTACAGTTTAATAGGAAATTACTTAATGTTTGTCCCTTCTTACAGAAGTTTTATGAGCCATTTAATCCTATTTACGAAATTCTTTGATCCTGTTTAAGACAGTTTATTACTAAAACCGAAATTACTGAAACCACTTAAAAACAGTTATCAGAAATATAAGTATTTGCATGTATAACACTTAAAATTTTGTTAGATTTGTTTATTTTATCGATCTGTTTCATATTAAATAAATACATGTTATTATGTTTACATTAATATTGAGCACTTAAAAAGTTTACTTAACGAAACTATAAAATTAATTTAAAGTTTAATAATTCAGCTGAATATTTTTTTATCTACATAATTAAAGTTTTATTACTGAATTTTAATATAAAGATATTTTATCAATTATTATTCTATAATTTAATATGATCTATATAAATTAAAATTTATTTATATATATTTATTTAGCTACAAAAAATACATGCTGTACCAAAAATAAATAATGCAATACTCTACAGTATATATCAATAAATATCCAGAAATTATTTGATATCAATATACCGACAGAAACAACTTATAAATAAGTTAGTGCATATACTGTATACATATATACAGTATATATAAAATATGCTTTCTAGCTTGGGTGAAAAACTTGTTCTTATATAGACTAAGCTGGGATTTAGTAGCTTGATAGAAGTCAATGTATCTCAGATAATGGGGAATCGCGTGGATTACTGGTGTAATATAAACAGAATATATATATATATATAAACTATAGAAACATGTTTATATGAGAGACGGTTCTTAGATTTTATATTTTTGTCACGAAGAGTTCTGATAAATGATTTTTTACTCTCCTAATACTAATTTTCCAGTAACAACTGTGGCCAGATGGAGTACGAAATCAGTTTGAATCGCTGTTTTCAGAGTGAACAGGAGAATTGTTTGTTGTCTCCACGGAAAGTATTTTAACTGTTTAAGTCTTAATTGACTACGGATAAATTTGACTCTTAAAGGTAATTCTGTGGTAGCATAGATTTACGGGTATTTAGTTTAGAGGCCATTTAACATTTACAGTTAAATCGTGAACTGTTTCTTAAATAGATTATCTTTCTAGAGGGACTAATCAATGAGGTTTTGAATTTATATTGAGTAAAAGAAAAAGCTCAATTATTTTTGAATTGCCAATGATTGTTTTATTTTTGAAGTTAGAACGCCAATACTAACTTCTTATAATTGACTGTAACATGTTTTTATATTATTATAAGGAACTGTCATGATTTTTAAATATATTTTTTAAGCAAAAAATCAATAACTTATATTATTGAGATCATTTTTAAATGTAGATAATGACTTATCCTTGCTTACAAAATTGTATTATAAACTCTTTCGTTAATCATTCAATTTTGCATAATTAATGAAAAATTACTTAAGAATCTCGTCATATCATAAACTAAAGATTCAAATGAGAAAATTCCTTAGTTCAAAATGGCATAGGTTATCAAAACTAATATTAATTGAGGGCAGAAATGCATTTAAATAGTTTCAGCAATTTTAGTTTCCTGGAGATTCTATCGGCTTTAATTGTGACCGACGATGATTTGTTAAGGGACTTGTCAGTGTGTTCGTCGAGTAATTCCAAAAAAGTATATTACATTGAAAGGAGATTTAGAGGTCTGTAGTTCTTAAGTCTTCTTTATCCCACTTTCTGTTAACAACAAAATCATCATAACGTTATTTTGGTGTTATGGTATATGCTTGTTCTAGAGGAATTTTTCAATTTCAATGCCTGCTTATTTTAATATATCTATTGCAAATCCATTATTTTCAAGTACTTTTCTCGATTTCACGTTTTTAAAATGTGACTTTTCTTTTATTATAAAAAATATTATAACATCATGCATATAAAGTAATTATTAAAAGAAGAATTATTACTCAAATATCGATGAACTGAGAATATTTCTAACTGGTAACTGTTGAAGCCTAAAATTTTAATATTTTGATTCATTTTTTCCTTTGTAAAACTTATGTACTTGATTTAGAAATGCTAACAAGAGTCAGCTATAGTAAATTTTTTTACAACACTAAACTCTTAGTCTATTAAATTATTATCCATATAACAAAAATTATATTGAAAGATAAAACCTGGATAGTTCCGTGATATTGGAAGTTCGAGATAATTCTTAAATATTTATAAAAAAAGAATCCATGATTCAATTTTACCAACTATTGATTGAAGCTGTAGTAACTACATTTTATCTAAAATAAAACCAATCATTTGCATATTTTTCCCTGTTCAGTACAAAATTTTGTTGGGTGAAAATAGAATTTGCACAAAGTGAAACAAGACAAAATCTAAAAAGAAATAAAAGTATAAATTTCAATACTATTTCTAAAAGTAAGTTAATAAAATTTCTTATAGTGATTCTTATAACATAGTTATCTAATTTTTGAATAATTTAGTTTGTCTGTACAGAAAATAATGTCATTTTCTAGATAAATTTGGAAATTCAAACGTAAATTTTTCGCTTCATCGTAGCATCGTTAATAATATTAGAATTATAATATTTAAAAATTTTTTACAGTAATTCTAATATCATATCCACATGTATTTTACTAAATATAATTAAATATATATTTCTACAATAAGTTTTAATTAATTTAAATTTATCAAGCATTTATAATTATTTATTCTTCATTTATTTTATTTTAAAACAAAATTAATTTATTCTCATCCTCACCCAAAAATAATGAAACTATGATTAACACGTTTTTTTAGATGCCTACAAAATATAGAAAATATAGAAGACATAATTTTCTGAAAGCAACAGCTTCAATAAAAAATATATACAATATACTATACTGTATATTATATACAAAGCATCAAAAGAGAAACTAGTTTCTTTGGCAAACTTTGCATGAAGAAGATATATTTATGCATGTTCAAATACTAAAAATTTAAAATTATTCTTAATAAAATCAGTTCAAATATTCATTTTATTTTTTTAATCATATGAATTAAAAATATATAATATTTTAAATGCTACTTTATATGCATTATATAATATTTATTTATATATTAAAAATTAAGGTATTTTAAATTACCACGAAAATTAAAAATTATTGTTATAGAATAGCCAACGATCTCAAAATAGCCAAATTTTATGATCATCAGCTATTCTAACCAGATTTTTATGTATAAATTTTATTAATTAATATATATTATAAATACATCATTTAATTAATGGAAAATATTTATTAATAATTATTTAAGAAGAACAGTAATACATATATGCTTATATAACTATTCTTCTTAATAAGTATTATATATACATATAATGTCCTCTTGATGACATATATTATTCTATATAAATCAAGTTGTTTATATTACAAAATGAGAAATTTTGAAATTTTAACAAAACTGCTTAACATTTATTCTACTCGACATTAATTTTCAATTTATATAAACAAACACTAAAATAATAATCGTAATTATAAATTCTAACATTTATATTATAGAATAGATTTAAAATGTTAAAAGATTTAATTTTTTATTTTAAATAAGTTAACTTATATAAGTTATATATATATTAACTCATTTAATATGTATATATAACATAGAACAAATATTTGAAATAATTATTATAGTAAGAATTCGTTAACATAAATAAGAAGGAAATATAAATAATAAAATTTTATATTAGACAGAGTTACATTTGTAAGAATATAAAAGTATCAGAAAAATTTTAGGAATGAATTATTTGTTTTTATATTTTCTTTGGGCAAAAAAAAAAAAAAAAGTAAAAATCTTTGACCAATTTGAAATAACAGATATATGCAACCATTTCTTCGTTTCGGTCGAGTACTTTCTTCTAGATTTTGAAATTGCTTTTATCTGTAGCAGGATTTTTCCTGTTGCGTTCTGTGCAATTCCAGAATTTTTCAACTTCTCTTTATAGATTGCCATATCTCCATTACTCTTTTATAACACGGCGGAAGGGATTAAAAGGATTTGATAACGTAATAAAGTTCGAAAACCTTTTAATGTACGAAGATTTCAAATCATGAATAGAAACTCAGTTGAAAGCAATTAAACTATTATTGTTTAATATAAATTAAATGATGATAATATAATTTTACAAGCATTTAATACATATATGTAGGATGATATATCGACTTTAAAAACTTCTTACTTTTACAGATATATCAATCAAATAAAAATTTCGAGAATGAATTTGCATTAAAAATAATAAGTGTTAAAAATGACCAAACAAGTACAAGTAATTTTTATTTTAATTTTTTTTTGACATCAGAACGTTTGTTTATTTTTAAATAATTTTTCTACATGCATTTTAAAAGTGATATTTATTATTCTTATATTTCTGTATAACAACAACAACAAATAATACATATTTTTGAGATTCTCTTATTTTGAGCTTTATACCTAAGGTTTAATGATCAAATATTAATAATTCTCATACTTTAGTATTTTTATGATACTGAAGAAATTTTATATTTATAAAAAATCGGATTAAAAAATTTGCATGGAATATGCACTCTAATAATAGAAAACAGGATCATCTATCATATTGATTAAAATCCGAAATCAGGCATATCTGTAAATAATAATTTTAATAAAACTTGAATATAAGCACTTATTATCATTATTATTATAATTATTTTTAAAGTTTTTATAAATCTGTTTTGAATTGAGCAATTATTTAAAAATTTTAAAATATAAATTGGACAATTCAAGTTATTAAATTAACATTCTTCAGTATCATAAAATTTATAAAATGTTTTTTTAAAAATTCTTATTTACTCTAAAATACAAATAAATAAAATCAATATCACAATATATTTCAAAACTTTTTGCTCATAAGAAATAAAATGCTAAAATTTATACATTTTACTAAAAAATCAATTGTTTATCAAACGTTATCCTCATATTTACAGTTCTAATGTATTGGAAAAAATATTTAAATTTAGTATAAAAACTTTAAAACTTATTTTTAAGATTGTGGTAATATATATATTTTTTAATATATTTTATGCATTCCGTTAATTATTAAATAATTACGCTTGTATTATTAAGCTAAATAGAAGCTTATGGAGATGTTTTTAGACGAAGTAAATCAATTCATATAACAGCACTTTTAGTTTTCGATCATGTAAACAGAGAAAATCAAAGAATTTAAAAACACAATAACAATAATGTCCCTAGGGGCTGAACTATTTGCATCCTTTTCATATAGCAGGCCTCATTTTTTTAATTATATCTAGTGGCCTTTAATACTTCGTTTCTTGAGCGCTGTTTCTTCGTCATTTGAGGTTCTACCATATTAAGTCTATATACATACAAGTATGGTATTATTGAACACTCTTATTCACAATGAACTAAATAATTTTGTTCAATAACACTTTTTTTAAGTCATCATTAACAACTTGTCATATTTGATTGGATTCAAATTCCAAGCTTGTAAATTGTCTTAGTGAATTTTGTGAAGTGTAAGCATAAAACATTAATAGATGAAAATGATGGACACTAGATACAGAGTCTTGGACAACGATAACTATCTGCCCCAACGATGAATTGTGGGCAGCTTTAAGCTTGGCACAGCGTAACTATGCAGGCACCACTTTTCCTAAGAAGAAAACAGAAAAATAATTTTCATCATTAGAAAAAAATCATTCGAGTGATATTAAAAATATAATATAACTATCTAATATTAAAATCTACAATATTTCGTTATTAGTTTAATTTATAACAAACTACAGAAAATTAAAAATTGTTTGAAAAATTATTTTTCTGCTAAAAATAATTACTTGTATGTAACTAGGAAGAAAAGAAAAATTATTTCCTGAAGCATTGACTAATGAGCGATTACTGAAGCGTACTATATCATTATAACTTTAAATAAATATAAATTCAGAATATGGTCACGGCATTAATCTCACTAAATGTATTCATCAATTGCTCTTTTTCTTAGAAAAATTTTTGTAATTTTATAAATTAAATTCTTAGCAATGCTATATTATTATACGCCAAAGTGCGCGTTATCTCAAAATAATTTTCTTCTTTTTCCATATTTATACTTAGAAAATGAAAATTTTTAATTAAAATCCGTTGGATTTTTTAAAAATAAAATTATATTTTAGCATTTTTAAAGATAAAAAATATAAAAATATCAACTTTTACAAGATACAGTATTAAAATACGTGTTTGAGAATTATGGTATCAATAATAAAAAAAGATATTTTATAACAAATAAATTAAATTTACATATAATAAATTTAGTCTATATATTAAAATATTTTAATGAAAATCTATTATTATTATATATATATAATTATAATTATCGTTAACAATCAATCAAATTAGAAACAATACATTTGATAAATTGTCTTACATTAAGAGTTAAGTAGTACGATCATGATCGTTATTATTATTATTAACAGTCCGCTTCTATGACAAGAATATCCATTGTCTGTGAGCGAGTTACCTGAGAAAACAAAATTTTTATTGATTTCTAATCAAATATTTCATTAAGTAATTTGAAAGACACGATGACATTAAAAATAGATCACAAGAAAAATAAATTCGAAAAGTAATGAGCCATTGAATAATTTTCATGAATCATTAT
>WUQG02296378.1:0-19454 GCA_011317285.2 Androctonus mauritanicus | reverse complement strand
TTTCATTTTAACGTTAATCTCACTTGTACATAATTTTTATCAACCCCCTTCAAAAACGTATAAACGGGGTTCTATTGTATTAATGTAATTTTTTCTGTCCATACTTAGAATTTCTTCCTGAATCTATTGCTTAATTTATTCTATGAGTCATAGAAACATTTTTTATGTATCATTTAAAAAACATAATTCTACAATATAGGATTTTAAAACTATTTTGTTATTTAAAAGTTTAAATTAAACGTAGAATAGATAATTAAATTATTTTTTTGTGATATAATGTTGTATTAAAGTGTTTGCATAGATTTAATTTTGTGGTACCTAATTAGAAAAAAAAATTTCCAAGTAAGAAAATGCATCTTTATGGTAAAAGGAGACAACCAACATTTTAAAATTCCACGTATACAAAAATCTTTCGTGTTTTGAGTATCAAGTTATCATCAAAAATTACCTGTATTAAGATTACGGATCGATATAATGAAGTTCATCTATATTATCTAAAATAATTACAGTATTTTTACTTCTAATTTCAGTATTTATATTTGAAATCAGGATAAACTTGAACGTATTATAAAAGTTATGTTTATACGCTTTATAATTTTTTTAAATTGAAATATCGACTTGATATTTAGAAAATAAATTAAATTATATAGAATTCAGAATACTGTTTATGATATCGAATGATAGTTATCATTAAATTTTATTGTATAATCATTAGATATAAGAGCATAAAAATTATGAAATAATGCTTCGAATTTCATTTTACAGTAGAACCCCATTTATACGTTTTTCACTTTTACGTTTTTCGCACTTGTAGGTTGTTTTGTACACTCTTTCGATTTTGCAAGTAAAATCATCCCCTTGGCCAAACTTTTTCGACAAAGGAACAGTTTGTTATACTGTACACTACATTATCTTACAAAATAGAAAGTAGAATGAATACAAAGTAAAACCAAAACTTATCCCATCAGTCTTTCTACTCACGTTATGTAATGTTGTGTTACACAGGAAGTAACACAACGTTACATAAGATCAAAAACCATTAGTGATGACAAGATGTGTACAGCAGTTGCGTATGAAGGCTCGATCTATGAATGTAGTATTGCATCCAAAATATAAACTACAATCGATTCTTTCTTTATGCCAAAATAACTGTATTTGCCTATCATGATTAATTAAACTTCTTAATTTTAAGTTTTATTATATGGAAAAAATATATGCCATACAGTATGTAGTTTAACTTTCTTAAGTTTTAAGTTTTAATGTATTTTTCAAAATTTAAAGTTAAAATAAAGAATTTGATTTTAACGTTAATCTCACTTGTACATAATTTTTATCAACCCCTTTCAAAAATGTATAAACGGGATTCTACTGTACATTCTTTGTCATTTTAGATAATAAAGCAAAGCGCAAATCTAACAATTAGTTTGAAGATATATTCTGAATATATTATTGTTTTTAATAATAATAAAACTATAAAACAATAAAAATAATAATAAACAATGAGAATATATTAAATAAAAAAGTTAAATAAAAATTTTTATATACGAAAAACTTATGTTACAATATTCGATGCACTTCTAGTTAGTCTGAAAGTCTGATATTTTGGAGCTCAGTCTACAACATAATGGAAGGCCAAAATATATGCTCCTATTAATCAATTTTTGGATTTTCTAATACTAGTTTTATGTTTTATTCTTGATCAATCAGTCTAACTACTTATGCATCGATATTGAGGCAATAACTTTTGCCACAATACTCGATGCATAACTAATACGATAGCTAATATTTTGAATTCAGTATATTACATAATGGAAGGCTAAAATATGATCCTATCGATCAATTTTTGGGTTTTCTGACAATAGTTTTATGTGTTTCATGCTTGGTCAAGCAACAAGTTATGCATCGAGTATTTGTGGCAAAATCTTTTGTTACAATATTCGATGCATAACTAGTTAATCTGAAAGTCTGATATTTTTGAACTCAGCATATTACATAATGGAAGACCAGACTATGTTTTCCTATCGATCAATTTTTAAGTTGATTGTGCATGGTTGTTCATGTGCAAAAATGTTTTGTGTTTCATACTTGATCAGGCAACTTTATGATGAAAAATCTCGTCTTTAAATACTTTTAAGCTATTTATAAAAATCTATTTTACATTCTAATATAGACTATTAATTTTTCAGAATTATTATTTTTTTCTTATAAATGATATGACTTTTGTATAAAATTTTTAACTTTTATACATTGAATGTCATTTTTTCAGTAATCTAAAAATTGGCAGCAAAAACGTGTTAACACGACTACTTGACAAAAAAATGTCTAAATCTCTATATTTTCAAAGCGATAGCCGCATTGACGAATGCTAGGTTAAGCAAAAACCAAATGCAATAATGCACTCGAGAAACGTTATCTATGAATAAGCACAGCAACTTTTATCAGTCTATCAGCAATAGATTCTTCTATAGACATCTATTGCTATAGAAGATGTCCAGAAAGCTATAGAAGATGTCTAGAAGATGCTAAACGATGCAGAAAACATCATGATAAATGATGTTTTCTGCATCGTTTATGAATTTTGGGATAACAGCAGCAGTGATTTGCTCAAAAAAGAAAGAAAATATCACCATCAATTCATGCATAATATGCTCTATTAAATTAAACCTGTTATAAAGTTACATATTGACTCTTTTAGAAACGTTTACTGTAGACTGTAATTTCTGGACAGAAAATTCTATATACAGTAATACTTACACTATATTTGGATCAGTACATCTCTATTGGGAAATATTCTATTTATAGTTTTCATCAACTATTCAAAATTTCGACTTTCTGTCTCAGCTAAAAGTTTAGTAATAGAAGAAAAAAAAACTGAAAACGATCGAGTTTGCTTAAATTCAAGTGATGTTGACGTGTCATTAAAGATTCTTTTCGGAATAAGACGAAAATATATCGATTTTTTTTTTCCTTATTGAAAAAGTATAGCAAAAATATATTTTTACAAGTCTGAGACATATATTTAAACTCCGTTTAATGTAGACTAGAAGCGATAATTAAAATTTACATTAAATACTACGTAAAAATAACAGAAAAAAAATTAGAATTCTACATTAAAATATTGTTTTCATTACTGAACAAGTTCGAAAAATAAGACGATTGAATTTTTTACAGCAAAATAAAATGATAATTTCTTAATCCTAAATAGAATAATTCATACTTTTTCAACATGCATACGTCTTAATTTAATGTAAAAATTATTAAAATTTCCTTTACTATGCCGAACAAAGATATGGCGACTGATAAGGAAATCCTTATTACTAATGGATTTTCTTCGGATGACTCGATTATATGCACTAATTATTGCTAAATGATATTCAGCAGTCAGAAGAATCAGATATTAATATATTATTCAGATATTCTCTCATAATATACTAAGTGTTTTATTTTTGTGGTACCGCAAGATAACAAGTTTTATCTTGAGGCGAAATTATGTTAGTTATATTTCAGAAAGATTTATTTATATACAGTTATCATCCTAAATTTAAAAAAAACAACAAAAAAATTCAGTAGTTTATTAACTTTTAAAGCTTACTAAAATAATTTTCCTATTAAAAATTGTAATATTGTTACATAAAATGTGAGGTAGTGAAAAACATTTTTACGAATAAAACTGTTTTACTGTGAATTTTTTTTTTTTTTTTGTAAATAAATTGTCTAAATAGAAATGCGGGTATTTTAGAAAATAAAAATTCAATTACTTTAGTATGATCAGAAACTTGATGTCGTTATTTTTTTAATATTGAAACATGGCCGGTTGATGATTAAAAAAAAAAAACACATGGAAAGGTTCAAAATTAAATAATTTCGAACAAATTTATCTTTTATAACCGCTAATAATACTATTTTTATGAAGATGTTATTTTATTTGGTTCCATTAAAGTCTATAATAACTTTGCTACACTGACTTTTCACAGTTAACAGTAATAAATATATGCAGATTAATTTCTAAAAGTTTTTCTGGAATATATTGATGATTATAATATCTATTCTATCTATAAAACACGTAATAATCTGTAATTTTATATTTCTAAGACAGTTCTAGAGCAATTCATCCTCCCAAACAGCTTAGATGGAAAACAGCGTAAAGTCTGTAAAGAAAAATTTATCTCGTAACATAATTAAGAAAGTAACAGATTAGATCATATTTCAACAAATCGATGTTTTATTTTATGGCATACAGTAAGATTTTTTTGAACACAAGAGATTTCTTTAACTTCAACAGCAGTCACAAGTTAAAATTTTCACTCCAATCAACTGTTAAAATTGATGAACTATAGCTTTCTGAATAGTTACTATTAAAACATATAGTAATATATATAATATTTTAACACATATGTACATACATATGTGTTAAAACATATGTATGTACATATATAAATACATAAGCACATTAAAACATTTGAAAATGTTTTAATTCGCTAGGTTGTTTGATGATTTTTGCCAATACACTTTTAACCAAAGCGCTATTCTGTTATGAACGTATCGAAAAGAATTAAAATGTTTAAAAATAAATAAAAAAAAAATTCTTTTCCAAATATAAAACTTTAAATTAAATTAAATATTAAAATTTCTCTTTCAAATATATACAAACTTGTGTGTGCGGTTGTTGAAGATACAGGAAAAATGCCTCTAGCTTTTAATACATTTGTCATACATCCGTTTCGTTCGTTATCTGTTTGGGATATTGAACTCGTTCTTTTTCTTTTCTATATAATATGCTTTACGAACTGTACACCATCATATATTTCTTTATCGGATATTTCATTTTCTTTCTTTCATGACTTTTTTTTTTAATACAGCATAATTTATTACCATTTTTTTCCCCTGAAGTGCCGAATGTTTTCAGGATGTTTCTTTGTATATTTGAAACAAAAACTTGTCTTCTTGGTTGCTAGTTTTATTAATTTTGCAACAATTTATGAAAGCTTTAAAAAATTTGATGCAGTATAAAGAAAATTCCATAAGTATATTCTGCGATAAATAATTTCATTACTTCATATTCTTATTTCTCAACATTTATTATTTTAAAAATATTTTCCTCGATCTACCAATAAATTTCTACAGTAGTGGAAAAAATTGTGGCATCAGAATCATAAACTACATAAATGCTAGGGACATATTTCTTTGTTTTTCTGACTGCAAACCGTCTAATTAGCTTATTTGAGTACATGTACAACGTCCAACACCAAAAAGTAACACGTGGAAAACATTTTACAAGTGTTGCCAGGGATTTCTCCTCGATTTTAGCGACCTCTCTGGGTCATTTTACAAAAATTATCTTATCTGGCGAAAATTATCTAGAAACATTAAATACGATTGGTTGTACCAAACTCTTTATATATAAAAAAAAGTCTATTTTTGAAAACAGTTTGAGACGCAGATGTTTTCAGTTTTCCTTTTGTCTGCGTTTTTACATAGAAATTTAATAAACTATTCAGACATCCTTCTTTTAAAATTTATAAGATATTTATATTTTCCAAAACAGTTTTTATAAAATAAAATGTAAATATAACTTTCAAACACGAGAAATATTTACCATACGGCTGTTCAAATAGGCCCACAATATAATATCTTTCAATAAAATCAAAGCTCCGTGTCTATAGTGAAAAAATATCAGTTAACGTGATAATAAGGACATTGAACACCGAAAATTCACTCGTGATCGAAATTTCATGCATTTTATATAAAATTTTTGTTAAAATATCGAAGAATAAGAGAAAATTGCAGGAATGTTTGATAGCATCGATACCGTGACATTAATGTCTATGTTTACCAGCTACTTATTGAATCGATGCACCGAAGCTGCTATGGAGGATATTTATAGAATAACAAGCAAATTACATAGATTACATCATTTCATAAAGTAATTTTTAGATTCAGAAAATGTTTGGTTAGTTACAGATTCATACTTCTTAGTATTCTAATATGATTTTGCTTTGTTAAGTTTATAAATTAATATGCTAAATATTGATAATCATTCTGAATTATATATTTATAATGCATAATATTATGTCTTTAGTATATCAATTACGATAATTATCTGAAAGTTACTACATTTTTTAAAACATATCAAAATTTTTCGGCAGTTGAGTTTTAGCATCTGTCGATCTTTTAATATGGAAGATAATTCGATGTTAATCGCATAGAATAAAATGTTTAAACTTTAATATTGGAAGTTATTTGTTAAAATTAACATGAAAAATAAGTGATAATGTGCCGTGTAAAGTAATATTTAAAATATTAGATATTAAATTAATATATTTTCTAACAAACAAAAACAATTTCAGATAGCATGCTAGCTAACAGAAACTAAAAAAAAAAATGATGTTTAACATTATTTTTTTAGTTTCTGTTAGGCAATTCTAATGAATATTTTTAAAAAATATTTATTAGAATTATTTTTGGATTTGAAAAACATAACTGTTTGCTGGAGGGGGAAAAACTACCTTCATACAACATAACATTTTTCTTTTCTGTCGAAGATATTTAATTATGTACATCTAAGTTATCTGGAGACAGTCGAGAACGAAATTTCATTTCCTCAATTGAAACATCTCGGATTTTTTAAAGTAACTTTTACATTCCTAAATCATTAAAGCGAATAAAACTATAAATATCTTTATTTGTCGAATTCGAAGCGGAAAATACGCGAGTGGTATACCCATAATTTTTACCATCTGAGGCGAAAACTTAATTTTTGTGTCTTTTGAATCAGATTACATTCTCGCTATCCTTTTCAGCCAACCCCTTTATTGGGAAAGAACAAGTTAAAGCTTTTCCGTTGAAGAGACAGTTTCAATGGAATTTCTTATTTTTCAGCAATTGAATTCATTCCCATTCTTTTCAATTCTTCTACTGCTTTCCATCAAAAATTACTTGCTTCGAAATCCGTCGATATTTATCGTGATACACTTTCGTCAAATATTGCACTTATCCTGCTATTAAGTAAACGTCTTCCACCAGACTTATTTTTGGCAAACTTGTTTTTTAATAATTTGAATTTTTATTGTTGATTTAAAAACAGAATAAATTTGTAATCTTCAAAATTACCTTTTTTTCCTCTCTTCCAAGATTATTGCTTTTATAATTATCTGTTTTTTCGTGTGTTGCATAGAAGTGATAAAGGAAGAATAATCATAAATATATTTATCGCGGCCATATTTAAAAAAAATTTTTTTCGATTAAATCTACGGTGATGTTAAAAATATAATTTTCAATCGACAAACAAAAATTTTTTTAATTAATAAAATATCATATTACTAGATATTTACTCGCTCATATAAATGAGCTGAAATCTTGCGATTTAATCTTATAACTTTAGAATATCACTCGAAAAATTCCCGGAACTCGTACACAAAAACCATTAAGATGGCGGCCATTATTTAGTTATAGCGTCACCTGCGGATTTTATCTTTTTTAGAGGAACTACAATTTCGATTTAATTTATATTTTTTGATTTTTTAAATTATTAATAACAACAAATAATTTTGGCTGCCGCAGGCATCTAAAGATTAGACCTTTCTAACGATATCCTATTTATAGAAATCGGTACAGTGGTTCGACGAAAAAGAGACTTTCAACCTGCCACGTTTGACTATTAATATATATACAGTATATGATTCCTTCTGTGCAGACTTTCGATAAAACTTATTTATTTTAGATAGCATTGGCACTTGAAAATCAAATTATGGATTAGTGGAGAACAATTTTTCGTAAAACTATATTTTATTGCTACATTGTTCTACTTATATATATAATTTAATTATATAAAAATCACGTTATACTTGAAAGAAACAAGAACTGATAATATATATATATATAAGAATTTTTTTTATTAGAACAAAATTATAAAGATGAAACATTTATCTAATGATAGACTAAAATATGATAATTTTTTTAAAAGTTTATAAACGATTAATGTGAACAATCTTCTAAAATTTAATTACTCTGCGATGCATATAATTATTGTTATATTTTACAGGCAAACAAGTAGTAAAAAATTATATTTAAAAGTATTTTGTAATTAATAAGGCTATAATTTTAATAATTATTTACATATTCATTATTAAAATTTTCATATGGATATTATGTGCACTGAAAAAAAAAAGAAAAGTTTTAATGTAAGCCAAAATATATGTCAACTAGGAAGATATATGCATTTTAATTATACTCGAAAATATTCACTTTAATTTAATGGACGGTAACATGAGTGAGAAAACAATAAGGAAAATATGAGAACCACATTCTGTTCCATAATAATAAAATATTTTAAGTTATAAAATACAAAAAAAGAAGAATGAAAAATAGAAACCAGCAATACGTCGCGAAGTTAAATCGAATGAATCAAATTTAAACGCTCTAATATGGCCGAAATAATTTTTGTTCACGTTATATAATTCTTTACTAAATTTTGACAGTGACGTATGAGAAAATTTTGCTTAAATAAATAATAAAACGGGCTATCAAATGTAATTCTTAGTTAGATCGACCACTTAGACTGTATATTAAAAAGCCGAGTGATGTTTAAATAAATAACAAATAATAAAAACAATAACAAATAAAAAAAAAAGTAAGTCTTTAACAAGAATGCACACAAAATTGAATGGCATGTCTTTCAAATCTCAAAAGTAAACAATAAATAAATACAAAACGTTATCTGCAGCAGAGAAAATAGCAATATGGATGATAACAGTATTCAAGAAGCATGCTCACGTTACTCTGATATACAGACAACTGTAACAGATATTTATTTTGTCGACAGTCACTTTCTTTAGCTTAATGGTGACTATAACGCTATTTCCTTTCACGATGGAAGAATAAAAAGATTCTGATAAACTAACAGATATATATCTGGAAAAATAACTATTAACATAAACACTGGCTTATAAAGCATCAATAATTAATAAAAACATTTTAAACTTTTCTTCTTATTTTATAATTTCATGCATTTCGCGAATTTCGTGTGATTTCTCGCAATAAATATTTATATCGTATAGCCCACTTCTTACGTTTTATTCGTGTTAATATAGCAAAAAAGTACACACAAACCTATTTCATCAGAAATGAATGTTTTTAAAGTACTTCGAACAGGTTTTTAGAAAATTTTTTGGGTTAAGAGAGCTCACAAAACTCCAAAAATATCATTTTTGGAATTTTGGGCACTCTTGACCCACAAAGTTTAGATTTTTAGATTAAGGATGCTCCTAAAATTCCAAAAATATCATTTTTAGAATTTTGGGCATTCTTGATCCACAAAGTTTAGATTTTAGAATGTTACCAAAATTATAAAAATGATATTTTTGGAATTTTGGGAGTATTCTTAATCTAAAAATTCAGCTTATAATAGTATTTAAATGATATGAAATTTTATGTTTAGCATGTCTATGAAACAGTCAACATTTAAACTAAACTTGATTGTAATTAAGGTAATAGATGAATATTGAACATTATTATATACAAAACTGCAAAAGTTTTTATTTATCATGTACATAGAATACTGGGATTTAAGCGAATCATGAGTGCAACTAATTAAACTTAAGTTGCTGAATGGAATCTGAATTCGTGTTAATGTTTTCCATACATTACCATTTATTCTGTTCATTAATATTAATTTAAATTATAATAATGCTTAATTACACTTATTGTATTTAATAATTGAATTTTACGGATTAAAAAGCATGGAATGGAAGTGTTTAAATTCAAATTTTCATATATAAAATTTGCATAAGACGATAATATTAAAGAAAAATTATTTAAGAATGATGTAAAGCTTAATTATTCTTTGTAAATACTCTAAATTATCTTAAAATTCAGCTATAGAATCAAAATTGTTTATTTTATATCTTCTCTTAAAGAAGAGGCGTAACTTTAATATGTGAACTAATTCATTAAAAGCTCTTAAGAACATTCATTTTATGAAATACGGAAATTAGGAAGAAAATCAGATTCCGAAGTTGCTGTTTAGGATAATGAAGAACGAATATGAACTTATTAAAATTGAAAATGCTATTATTATAATTACTGTACTGGAAAAACGCATTAACGTAATAATTTAGCAAAATCTCAAGTAAATATAAACGGATGATGAATTCGTCGTCGACTTTTCTCAGATTTATTATCTCGCCCCAAAAACGAATGTAAATAAAACGTCCTTCTAGTTAAAACTAATCACCCACTTCAGCTCACTAATACCTACAACAATAATGGACAAAAATAATACTCATAACAGGCAATATTTATCTTAGTCTCTTAAATTTCTTATCATGTTTGTAACAAATGTTGCGGTAGCAGCGCAAAAATTCAAAAACACACAAAACGCGTATTTTCAATTATAGAACATCTTAACTTCCTAACTTATTATATATATATGAGGATTATTTTTATTCATCTAGGTGATGAAATGTAAAGTCAATAATAAAAATGACTTTCATCTTGCCCGCATCAGTTTACTCTTGTTTTCTTTTTACGTATTAATCACTTATATTTCAATACTCAATAATGATTTCTAATAAATTTTAAAGAATTTCTATAAATTTTCATGAAACTTTATACTATTGTGCCATTATATATTGATTGATTGATTGTAGGAAAGGAGGTTTTAAATATTCTTAGCACTGCGCCACCAGTAATCTAATCTTCCATAAGATTACTAACATGATTTTATGGAAGATTGTTATTTTCATCACATAAGAAGTCCTGTCTTAATCACAAAAAACAGTATCTTCTTCAATGAGATTGTGAAAGGATCTTCCGGTGCAGAAAAATGCGATCCTAGAGGATCATATCTTAGCCCTGAAAGGGCCACACATTCATACAAAACGTGGAGTTTCATCTCCTTTCTGACATCATCTACAATTGGCATTAAGTAAAGATGCCTCCTAAAATGATAGTGCTCTGTAATAATCCTAACTTCATTTTTATGCAATGCAAGCAACTCTTTACAGAAGGACCTAAAATAATAACTTTTGCTTGTCGCCGTTATATATTTATAAGAACTTCATTTTATATTTATAAAATAGAACAGATTATTTGGATGATGTTTTCTTTTTATTATTTTTATTTTTTGCTATTAATATTTTACCGTTTTCTTGCCATTAGATTTGTACGTAAAACTGAATTCAAAGAACCACTTAAATCAGTAGTTTCCAAACTTTGTGTCTACGCCTCTCCTTTTTCATAAAAAAATTGGTACGCACCTAATTTTCATAACAGTCTAAATTTTATAAATACTTTCCCACTTACAATTTAATATTACAAAACAATATACCATATTTTGTATAAATAAAGTCCTTATACATAAAAAATATATGTTTATTATGGTGTAATAAAACAATACAAGTAAATGTTACAAAAAACAAAATAATAGAATACATGTTTAATACAACATAACATTTAATGCGATAGGTGAGCTTGTTTTTCAACACAAATTCTCCCAAATCATTGAAGATATCGCTATTCGCAATTCTTTTTCAATCACTTAACCAGATCGATATTTTGTCTTTAAACAGCTACAGTAGATAGATATATGTATTTATAACCCTTTTGCTGATTCATTTTTTTAACACAAATTTTAATTTATTTTCTGTTTATTTGTCTTAAAAATGATGCTCTTGTTAATTCTTGCACGCCCCATAGTTTGGAAAACACTGACTTAAATTAATGAAAACGTTATAAGAATTATTCTGTCGAAGTGATTGAAAACTATTCCTGGTATGGGTACGGATTCCAATTGCAAAACTCCAATTTTCTATCAGATTATCAATCTGTTTATTAGATTTAGAAACACTACATTATGCTATATATATATTGCTATAGAAATAATACGCGGATGATAATAATAATAATAAAATTTATCAAAAAACTATCTATCTAGGAAAGCTAAAAATTGGTTTTGTTCAATACAATTCTTCGTCAACAGACTGGTGGATGTATAAATTCTGAGCTGTTTTCTATCAATGCGATTAAAAATGATCCTTTTCAATTATATATCGAGTCAATTGCTTTTTCTATCCTTCAACAAATTATGTGGTTCAGATTTTTAATAGAAACTATAAAAAAAAGACATAAGTAATATTATATGTGTATATATTCTTTCATTTCTTTTATTCCAGAAGATATCACGAACTAGTGAACGTAAAACGTAGTTCTGTGTCAGTTATCGAAATGGTTGAAGCTAATCCATGAGAAATATATGGGAAAAGTTGAAATCTATCCACTGGGAAATATGAGTTGACAGCAAGAAGATATAGAAACAATAGATTCGGTAAACATTCGAAAAACTTAATACGAATTTAATATACGGAAAAACTTTTTCATTCGATATGCACGAAAATATTTATTGTTTACTAATTTAAACAGAAAAAATTTCGATCCGAATTCTTTTCGGAATATTCAAATATTTACACTTTTTATGACATATTATTGTCATGATTTTTTTTTTTTTATTAGTAAGACAGTCAACAGTTGGTGGCACCCCTTACCGTTCAGTGAGAACACAAAGAGGTATATAACAACATTTACAAACCGTAAAATTTTTTCATCATCTCTCAAACACACTGGCTCATATGCATAAAAACTAATAAATACTTAAGTTTAGATAAAAGTAAATACTAGAATTCATATGCATAATATTTTACTAATACTAGGTAGTAAAACTTTAAAATCTTCAGTAAATATTTTTATTATTTACTGAAGATTTTAAAGGTTATTTATTTTACTGAAGATTTATTTTATCTTCAGTAAAATAAATTTGGATTGGACCAAAGGACTGGATTAATTAAGAATTTTATTCAGTCCTTTGAATGCTGGCAATTTCCCTCACTGTGTGACTCATTATAGATTGATGCACATTTTTTATCTCCACCAACACCCACTTGAAACCCCAGATTACAAATGTACCATAGGTAAGACTTCCATTTTTTCCTTCTGTGATAAAGCACCACCTCTTGTTTTGTCTGTATCCCTAGGAAAGTGTCTTCCATGTATCTCACATGATGTTCAAATTTATAGAGCACACAATATGCATGAGCATCACTGTTTGTTCAGTTTTCGTAAATCTTAGGAGCATGTACTTGCATAAACAAAACCATTTTTATGATTAAAAAATTAATTAAGAAACGTATCCAGCAGACTTAAATAATAACTGGGATTTACTTAGAAAGATTTTGGCATATAACGCATGTTATGCATACAATTTTCAATTTTTACTGGAAAGTTAAGTATATACTATTTGTAATAAATACCTGAAAATATTATGCTTATAAAACCTAGTGTTTACTTACAAAATCACTAATAAAAGCATTTACTGGCTTTTATGCATACAAGCCATTATATATTGCATTAAATAATGTTGAAAAATCATCTTTTTTTGTAAGATACATATTTTAACTAAATAAAAATATGAAATATGGAAGATTTTTAATTACTTCTGCACAAAATAATTCGACAAATTTGAATATTATAACATATACGGCCAATTTTAAAGTAAACTGCCAGAATTTTTTTCTTTTATCGAAGAGAACTTTTTAACACGCTTCAACATTAGCCAGAATTTCCAGCATTGTTCAGGGAATTTTTTATTCAGTACAATAATGATATCATGCATCAATATTTTGTGATTTCATGTTAATGTGGTAATGACATTTCTGGAATCCTTTAACTTTTTTGGAATCTTAATAGTGGGGAACTTATGTCCTCTTCTGCTAAGTCTCAGAATTATCATCTAGAATCTTAATAGTATATTCCAATATTAAATTTCTCTTAATTTACTTTCAAAGACTAAACAAATATTTTTTGTCAGGACCCCAAAATGCCCCAATTTTTGAGTAATTTTGACCTAATGGTTTTAATTACAAACAAGTACTCAAAATAATGGTTTATCTTATATTATTCATACAGTAATAGAAAGCCATTTTATAAAGTTTGATCCTTACAGGTCAAATGGTGTGAGAATGCATCAGAAAAACAGACATTTTATTTTACACATACAAACAATGTGACATTAAACTAATGTTTATATAAAAAATATGCCACTATATATATATATATTATTTCAATAATATCTCTTATTCTATACAATAACTTTTGTTATTTATTTAAATATGTATACTTCACATATATATATGAGTAAAATAAAATTCATAAATAAATAATATCTTATTGTTTTTAACCTATAAATAATGAGATATTAAACTTTGTATAAAATGAAAATTTATTTTTCTAACCTTGAAATTTTCTTATAAAAGCTTTACCACAATTCTGAAAATTTTTAGAATTTATACAAAATTATTTTTAAGAAATTATAAATATTATATTAGATACAAAAATCATAAGTTATTAAACTAGCGAGATAAATTTGAATTATATAAACTAAATGTTATTCAAAAGTTTTATAATTATCATACATTTAAAAATTTATGTTGAATAAATAGTAGTTATTTATATATTATGAATTATCTTTTTTATAAATTATAAAAAAATAACTTACTTCTATATAAGTTATATTAATAAATATATTTGTCAGTAAACAGATATGAGATATTAAATTAATAGTTGAATATAAAATATATTGTTTTACTTCAAATAGTTATAAAATCAAACATTTTTAGCTCTTGTGCAATTCTTTGTTGGGAATTTCCATTTTGGCAATTGCTAAGTAATGATTAACTATTAATAAAATTATAAATAAATTCTTATCATCTGATTTGTTATATGAGAGAATTATGCAAAGCAAAATGAAAAGCTATAATTTTATACAAAAACTACTTATGAAACAAGTCAATGATTAAAGAAAATCAATAAACAAATATCTGTCTTAAACAATTTTTGCAAAGTTAAAATCAATTCAGTTGATTATTATGGTGAAATTTGCCTCATACCATAATACTTCAACTATAATAAATTCAAAATTAACTATTATAAAAATTCAATTACTAAGAATCTTGAAAATCAATCTACTTGATGATATAATTTATTATTTTTGTTCAATCCTACTATATATACTGTAAAGTGTAACATAAGAAATAATAAACATGTTCAATAGGTTAAGATTTTTTTAAATTAAAAATTTTTCTTTTTTTTTTTTTTTTAACTTAATCATGATCAATTATTTTTTTTTGCTTTACTAGCATAATAATTTTTAACAGAATAAAAAAAGTAGAGTAAAAATAGATTGTGACATACAATGGGGTTCTATTCCAATGATTAGATCATAAGTCAATATGGTCATAAATCAGAAACGGTTTATATATATAGCATATTTATTCACTGTCCATTACCGTTATTCATTATAGAATAATACGGCAACACAGTAAACTTACAAATAAAATTAAAAAAATGTGACACAAAGTGGATACTTTTAATATATCAGATGCATATGGATTCATACTCATGAATTAAAGTAACCAATTACCATCACAATCATAAACAGATGAATTGTAAATTAAAAAAAATCTATATTCTGTTGTATTTTTCTAGCATAATAAATTTATTATGCTAGAAAAATGCAATAGATCATTACAATTTTTTTACTCAGTTTTAATAAAACTTCAGTATTCAACATAAATCTTAAATAATCTTAATAAATAAATAATTATTAAATTAACTTTGATGAATTATATTGATTTACTTTTTTTTTATGAATGCTTACATATATTGATTTAATAATATTAAATTAAAAACTAACACAAATTAAAAATATCCATTTATTAAATAAAAACAGCACTTATGCAGAAAAATTCAAAATTTTGAAATTTTTCTGCTTAAAGACTATTTATTTAATATGTTATAATATCCATTTAAGTATTGTTATTTTAATTCCAATTCTTATCAAATTTCATTTAAATATCTCAATGATAAAATTACTTTAATAACTTAAATTTTCTGCAAAATTAAGTAAAATTTAAATCAATTATAAGCATATATTTATACAGAGCATTCAAAAATTTTATATAATCATAAATGTGTGATAATTTTATATATAATATATAAA
Organism: Androctonus mauritanicus; assembly: GCA_011317285.2. Taxonomy (NCBI): domain Eukaryota; kingdom Metazoa; phylum Arthropoda; class Arachnida; order Scorpiones; family Buthidae; genus Androctonus; species Androctonus mauritanicus. The sequence goes on along the minus strand of WUQG02296378.1, from coordinate 3,406 downwards.
TGTGCAATAAATAATCAATGAAAGAAAATAATGCGCAGAAAGAAACAATAAGAGCATAAATTTTTGAAAAATTTTTTTTTTAATTTGTATGAAACAAAAACTATAATATAAAAACTACAGCTAAAAATAATTCAAAATTTAATGCTAGCATTTAATCATAACATAATCCAATATTATTGTGTACAGTAACTGAATATTTCAAAGCATTTTTTCAATTTCTTGTTTGCCTGAAGAAGAATGTTTAAATTATATATGCTGCCATAAAAATTAAAAATATATATTAAAACAAAATTATTTAATATATGAATTTTGCTTTTTTAACCAGAATCATTAACAGCAATGATTACAGCTAAAAGAATAAAATCGGAAAACGTTCCAAAAAAGTAATTTTTTTAATCGTTTAATTTTTTCTATAACAATGTTCAATTTTAATATTCATAAATAATTATTAGATAAAACAATAATATTTGTTAAAATATTAAATTCCCTATTACTTTACAAAAATAAAATTTTATACAAACAAATGAAAAAATTGAAAAACGATAAAATTTTAAATTAGATTAATAACTTGCAATTATATTATATTCAACAATGCAAAAATGAAATGCCGATAAAGCTTACTTCAGTTAAAAATAATAACTATTTTGCCATTTTCTATAAACACAGACAAAATTAAATACATTTAAACTTTTTCACTTTAACATTCACAAAAAAATATACTTATCTTTCATTTCATAAATCAATCAAATTTTATCAATTCTTCAAAAAAACAAACACTCTAGATTCTGTATATTAATATATAGAGAAGTAAAACAATAACCTGATAGAATTTTGTTAAATTTATTATTATTAAATTAGAAATATGATAGAAAGTAAAATTTATATTTTTGTAACTTTCTTAAATAAAATTAAAAATCAATTTTAGAAAATCTGTTCAAGTAACATGTTATAAAGTACTTACTTTAAAAGATATATGATTTAAAAGAAATATTAAATGAAAGATAATAATAGTAATTAAAAAAAAGAGAGAGAGAGAGAGATCCAAAAAAATAACAAGTGATTCCTTTCAGCAATGTCTTCTATTAAATTATGTAACAATATGCTGGTATAGAAAATCAATAGTATACATCTATACCTGCTAATCTATAATGAAATATGAATCTGAAAAATTATTTTAATTCTTTTTTATCTTCAATTATAAATAGTTTATAGTAATAGTTTTGTTTAACTCTTACAAAAAAAAAAAATAAAATTTAATAAATATTAAAAATGTTAATTTGTATTTTTATAATCTATAAATAAATATTACTAAACAGTACAATATATATACAAAAAGAAAAATATTGTCGTCATCCTCTCTAATGTTCTTTGAGGTTACATCAATAAAACAAGTTTATTTTATTTGTCTTAAATATTAAATCACATTTTTTTTATATCTATCAACAGTGATAATATAATTGAAAACTTGTGAGTTCTCAATAAAAAGTTTTTATGTATTCTTTTAGTGAGTAAAATCAATAAAACTATCTCTAGTTGCTGCTAAACCAAAATAAATTAATTGTTATTACTTTGAAAAATCTCAATAAATTTTGAATTTAATTTTTGAAGAATAGAGAATAAATTGAATAGAAATTTTATAAATAAAAAATGATATAATTTATTCATATTTTCTGTTTAAATAATAAAAAATTCTTACATTTAGATTTATAGTTTCCATTTTTATGGAATTTTAATGCTAACAGAGCAAAATGATTTTTTAATTTCACCTAATTTATTGATTAGATTATGTTTCATGAATTATCTATTATCTATGTAGCATTTAAGTTTGCGTTTTTTTTAAAAAATGATAAAAAATATTTTACAAAAAGGAAAAAAATTGGCAACAAACAGGCATATGCATTACTTTTTTTGATATTAAAATATCAGATTGTCAGACAGATTATTTTGAGATTTTCAAAATATTTATATGCATATCTAATTATATTAACACATACAATAAACTATATATAAAAAGTTGCTAGTGAGATAAAAATCATCAATAAGATATACAAATAGACCTATTGTAGTTTTACATAAATGAATACATAAAAGATCATAAATTTTTTATATAGGCTTTATAAATTATCAACTTTATTCATGTTTGAAATGCAATCAAAATTTCCAGAATACAGAAATTATACAAATCATTCCAGTAGGCAATAAAGCTTTCCAAAATAATGAGCTATGGGGAATATTTCTAAACAATCGTATATTCAGTGTTCCTTTAAAACTGAAAAGCATCTGATAAAACCAAATATACATATATCAAAAATTATACATAAGATATCAAAACCCAGCTTTCAATATAATTAAATATTCTAATATGTTTTAAATATTAAATAAACTTTGAACAAATATTCATATCTCTCAAAAGACAAACTATATTTAATATTTTGAAAATATTAAAATATTTTAAATTCACCAATCATTTTTATAAAAAAATTTAACAGCAGCAGCAATTGTTTGTTAATAATAATAATCTACACAGAGCTTGAAATTAGCATATGATCAGTAATACTGTAAAGATTTAACCCTGACCTGTCCTAATTTTTATTTCTTCTTCCTTATTTTTATTATAATAATTATTTATTATTATTTCAAGTATTAGATTTAGTTTAAAGATTAACTTATTTTTCACATCCTCCACCTCAGGAAATTGAAATTATGAGTTACGGAACAGAATTGCAGTCTTCCCAATGAACATGCTTGTCACATGATGTCATCTATTCTAAATTAATATCACTGATCTGATTTGAGAATTGAAGAATGATCTCTTATCAGTGATTTATAATTAATTAATAATTATATTCATATTTTAAAGAGAGTGATGTGAAGTGTTTTATTTTATCTGTAAAATAGTCATGCAACAACTTCAATTTCTATGTGCAAATGAACCAGGCACAGGATTTGTAAAAGTCACTATAAAAAAAATAGACACACTACTGCTTTCACTGCTTCTACTCATATAATCTAAAATAATATCAAACAAGTACTTTTTGCAGCTGAGAATTATTTTATTTCATAGTAATGAATGTTTCTGGCAGTCCCCCATCATCAGGTTACATACGATAATAGAACAAATTTAAAGTTTAACAGAATGGAATAAAACAGAAATAAGTAAAATAAAAAAAGAATAAAATAACGTGGGTTGCTATGATTACAAGTTTGTTATTAATACTACAATAATAATAATAGTCTTTACTATTCTTATACCAGAGAGGAGTGCTTTCTTCATCTGAATGTTTCAACTGCATATGTCCATACATGAGGTAGTTCTAGAGCTGGTCTATTCAATAATTTTTCAGTTTTTTGTCCGTTTCTATGGTCTCTGTAATTAAGACTTGTCTTTATTAATTGGTTTTATGAT
>WUQG02296267.1:0-19457 GCA_011317285.2 Androctonus mauritanicus | reverse complement strand
TTTTATTATTTTCCCAAATCTAATTAATTAAGGGGCCTAAATGCAAATTCTTGCACAGGGCACAGGAATGGCTAGTTACGGCATTGTGGTTAATATATATATATATATATATATATATAGACTATATTTGATATAGGCTATAACTTGATACCAATAGAATCTATAAAATGTATATATGGCAAATTTATTGCATAATATATACATTATACAGATTAAATCTTTCGACTGTTTCTTAAAAATACTGCTTCTCCGTCAAGAACCAGGATGGTTTCCTGTCCCAACCTAAAACTGGATCCGAGCTTTTTAAAAAAAACTGGATCCGAACTTAAAACTGGATCCGAGCTTAGAATTTTAATTATCATCCTTCCATTACTTGTAAATTATAAACAAGCAGTTCCAGAAAGAATTAAAATCATCTATTATCCGAATGTGTCATTTATTTAGCATTTCAAATCCTTTGGCTTTGTGTCCAATTTTAATCATCTTAGATATTATAATGACGTCATCATCGCCGCGACGTACGTCATATGAGACTAATGATTACTTCATCGCGACATCATCAAAGGACAATGTCCACAATAGATATTGCGCATGCCTGATATTAGCATAGCCATCTATTGACAAAAATTTATAATCTTTAAACCTTGACACTCTGTGGATGAACGCATATAATGTATTGTCAAATTATAACATTGTTTAGGGAAAAACAATGAATGATATTTCTGAAGTGAAAAAGAAAGTTATTGAACAATATTTCGAAACATCCTCAAACAAAAGATACAAGTATGACATTGATAATTATATCAAATCAATGTTCATATTCAAGCTCCATATTATGGAATGAGCTTTAAAAAGCAAAGTTTTGAGCGAATCAAAGAACTGACTACTATTTTGTTGTTGTTATTCTGAAGAAAATGGAAATCGCTGATTCATATTATGAATGTCCTACTGGATAATTATTTTTAAATTTATACAATATTTAGAATTCATGATAATTAAATATTAAAGCAATTTTATTTTATATTTAATAAATTAAAAAAATAAAATTCTAACAAATGAAATTATTTTTATGAATTTTTGTATAGAATTTAATTTTGATTAAATTACTATTACATTTATTCAACGTAAAATATATTTATTTATTTAGTTATTTCATTAAAATTCCTAATTATTCTAGTTCGTTTTTCTAATACTTTTTTATTTGAGATTTAAAGAAAAACAGAAGGAATAGCGTCTGATTTCAAATAAAGTCATTTTGAATGAAACGAAGACCCGAAATCATTTTCCACAAAATGACTAAGCAAATTCATATTCCTTATAATTTGGAAAATTACAAGGAATATGAATTATTTTTTATTTTTTATACATATGATTAATATTTAAAAAATAAATAAATTATATATATTTATATATAGAGAGGAAAGTGCCCAAACCGGACCCCCATTTTGTTTTTGATTTGAAAAAAAAAAAATAGAAAATAGTAAAAAATTATGTTTTAAAAGCATATAATATTCACTTTATAATGTTATGCACCATTTTACTTTTAGAGAAAATAATTAAAAGTTAGTATAAAACAAATTATTTTCAAAAATCTCACACTTTGGCGATTTGAAAAATAGTTGCCGAAACCGGACCCCTTGTAAAAATAATCAAGATAGCACTAAACAAAATTAGAAAAGGGTATTAAATAAGAGAAAACATATTCTAGTTTCAAAGTATAAGTTGTAATATAACAATTACAAGTTTTAGTTTTTAAAAAAAGATACAGAATGTCTTTCAAAAGATACAGAAAATGTATAACCGAATTAAATCGTTTAGCGACAAAAATCGCAGATGTACACATCCTTTTCAGCCCCAGCACAATCTGCAATAGAATTCCATGAGAATAAGAATGTGTACAAATACAGGCAGACTTTACACATGAAAAAATAAGGGGTCCGGTTTAGGCAACTGGAGGGGGTCCGGTTTGCGCGACTATAGCCTACATATTTTAATCCTATAAATTTTTAACCTAAAATCTAAATTAAACAGTTTAATGATAAACATTAACCTTAAATCTTATCATTTAAGAATATATATATATGTCGAAAGGTTTACCTACAATATCTAAGAGAAATAACGAAAAATGTAGCACATTGTAAAAACGTTTTCCAATGTCAAAACACTTAATGGCGGACTGATAAGCAACAAGTGAAGCGGGAGATGTGTACGCCCCGATACAGACTGATAGAAGCCTAAGCTATTATTTACGCTTGGTCCCGCTAGATTTCAAGAGAATGAGGAGCCAGGAGACGGAGTCCGCTTTCGAGAGGGAGTCCGGTTTTGGGCACTTTCCTCTATTCCCATATTTTTCTTGTTTTTTCTCTTATTTTTTAACAGAGTCAGCTTGAATGTGATAATGAATTGTGATACTCAATTCCGACATCTAATAATGATCGATTTTCAACTTGTATTTCTCCTATGGAGAAAGTTAGAGGAGGATTCTGTTTGTTTTCTATATTTTGAGGGTTTGTGAACAATTCATAAGAGTCAAAATATTTTTCATGATTCATGATCGATTCTCAAATTCCAAAGAACTTGATGAATTGTTCTCAGGTTTCATGTTAACCCAACAAGTCAAACACAGTATTTAGTTTTTCCTAAGTAAAAATGGTCATGTGAATGAGTTACATGCAAGTGCTGGGCATTAATTTAATTAATTTTTTAAGGCAGTTTAACATTCGTTATATTAAAATTAATTCCTCCATTTAAATAATCTGCAAATCTGTTTATTTATTTCATGAATAATATTTATGTCATGATATAAATTATAACAACGATAATATTTTTATTATTAGATAAAGCATCTTCTCCGGTATTTGTTATGCTATAAAATGTATTTATCGCAATTTTTAAAAATTTTTAGAATACTTGTTTATCTGTATTTTAAATATTTGTTCGTGACGTTACCCGTACATATCCATTTATGTGTTGCCTGCTCATTGGTCAACATCTCATTAAGTGAAATTTATGTTGTGCTTTGGAAGTGCAAGCGAAAATAAGTAACAATATATTTCCTATATTAATTACGATAATAGAGAAGTAATTTTACTTTCTATTTTTTGTGGTTTTTCAGAAGAAATTAGAGATGATATTAGTTTGGTTCGCTCTTCTCGAAATTTGTGGTATGTATTAAATAAAAATTTACGTAAGTTTAACGTTAACATTTTTGTTATGAAACTTTATGTTTATTGTAATTATTATTACTGAATAGGTGGAGTTTCAGCCCTTTCTTCTCCTTCCAATCAATACATGGATCTTGTCCTGGGTACAAATATCCATTATACAGGAATAAACTGGAACATTGATCCAGCAACGTTAGCAAATTTTAGCAGCGAATACAAAACTTCTGTAATGTTTGTTGACGTGGATGTAAAAATTAATTACTATGCTGTACAAATGAATGGTTTATTTAAAGGTGAGAGAGCCCACGATTGTTCTCCCATACGCAGAGGTAGTTTCGATAATGTTACTCTTAACTGTACTCTCGTGTACAAGAATATCAAAATTATTTTTGAAGGAAAAATGAAATTCGGAAAATTGCCAAAGATGAAAATTACGGCTGAGGCTAGTTTTACCCCATCTTTTGCATTTATAGAAGTTACCAGTAGAAATAATTATAATTATCCAACTTTGACACAACTCTATTTAACGAGAACGGGTATTGTTAGTATGAAACTCAGTGGAACAGGTCCGTTCAATAATAAACTGAAAAAATTAGTAAAAGATGATTTAGCTAATCGAGCCTCAAATGAATTTTCAAATGTATTTGCTTATAATTACAGAACTGCAATGGCAAGAGCTGTTACTTTAACACCAATGCCTGTTTAATATAGTAAAATATTTGTTAAAGGTTTTAAGTTTACTTCTCGAATTATATGTAACTCTAGCAATTTGTATCATTTTTAATACTCCTCTTGGCTCAGCTTCGAACAAATCTGTAGTATAAGTTGCAAATAGTCATATTACGATATCATGTTTTATATTCAAGAAGTATGATTTAACAATGAGAATCAAAATGTAGAAATTTATATGATATTACTTATTTTGCTTATTTTATTGTTGCTTCTATTGATCATTAAATATAATAGTTATTTTAATCATTTTTCTATTCGTAAATTTATTTAATCTAACACAAGCACATGATCTGAATTGTAATTAATTCATTATAATTCTGAATTACAATTTCTCTATTGCAAGAAAAAATTCAGTTTGAAACATTATTATTTATAATTTATCATTAAATCTGTCAATTATTTAATACGTTACAATCAATGACAATGCGAATCAACTGTTGAAATAAAAGGAATATAGTACATTATATGTGATAGAAAAGATGATTTTATGATTTTAGTAAATATTTTAATAAATAAGTGTGTTCAATTTTTCATCAGAAAAACTAATATGGACACACATATATATTGGATTGTTTTAAAAAAATTCAACAATAAAAAATAGAATTCTAACTCAGATATAATTATTTGAGCATAAAGTAAAGTTTTCTGATAAATTTTCATCTGAGTTTTTACAGTTTTTAATATCATATTTATATATTTGGATAGATTAAGTTAGTTTTAGATAAACCACCATATTGCATATGACATATAAACTATCTGGAGGCAAGCACTGTTCATCATCATTATATGGAGAACCGGAAGAATGAAGAATGGGATTCATCAGACCAGGTACAACCCCCACCTGAAAAATTGAATGTGTGGTCCGGTATTGAATCCGGTTCTTCAAGATGGTAAGTGATTATTATAGTATGATGCCATCCGACTGGTGGCATTCATTGGTATTTTTAAGTTATATTTTTTCTATGGAAAAATTCTAGAAAGAAACTGTATCGATGCCTTTATTAATTAATTATGTTATATTTTTATATAGTAATTTGTCTATATAAATGATTAAGTTGAATCTATTAGCAGTCGAAAAGATTTCTGTGAAAAGAAATAAAATATATCATCAACCGCAATAATCTAATGCATAAATAAATAGATCATTATGCATTATAATCCGACTCCATTTAATATGATAATTAAATCATCTGATTTTCTAGCATAAAATTTGAACAGATGTACGCAAGTTCGATGAATATCAAAGGACTATTATTTTCAGAATTACTAATAGAAGTTATTAGGTAACTGAAAAACTAACAACAAACGGATGTTCGCGTGAGAAAGCAGCCGTTTATCTCTTTGGAGGTCCTGGATCGATTCAGCTTACATTTCTCCAGGTTTTAGAAGAATAGGGCCCAGTCTGTTGAACTCCATTCTTCAACCGTCCGGTTAAAGAGTGCCCATCATCAGTGACGAGTTTAACCACTCGTCACTGATGATGGGCAGCCTGTAATAAAATTCGAAAATGCTACTGCCAAAAGTATTTTATGTATGATTTGGAAGCATAATACAAATTGACCTCGGGTAGACAACTTTTAAAGCTATCAGTATTTTAAAATAATATTATTTCAACTTAATTGCATTTATTAAAATTGTTCCATTAAAAATGCATCGTAATAATCGAACAATATTTGTTTATATTATTTACGATAATAATCAAGGCGCACGGCAGTGTGCCAGACCAAGTTCCCTAAACGCAGACCGTGTGTATATTTACACGAACCAACTTAAGTCCTATTTGCCACCTCCATAACTTAGCTAATAACATGAAAATCATATACATTGTTAAGCTTTATTTCTTCATAGCTCTGAAAAACATTCAAGTTTTAATATCAAAGTTTCAAGGAGATAGAAATCCCAGAAAATCGCAAATTTTGGTACTGATTCACTCATCAAAATTATAGAGTATTTCCCGTAAACGTAGAGATTTGAAATTTAGCATAAATATAGATATTAAGATATAAATAAAGAAAAAATTCTGAAAATGCCAATTTTTCAATTATTTTTGTAACTTCACTCGAAACAACCGAGCGCGTCGCGTCGCGTCCTATCTGGCAGTATTCCGTCGCCTATACATCATTCTTTTAAAATATAAGAATCTTTATTTAATTAAAATAAAGATTCGTGTTAACTGAACTCTACATTGTGATCCAGAAGGACGCATGTATATATTTTATCTCACGAAAAACATAAATGTGAAAAATGATCAAGTTCTCTATTTCAGATTATTATTTAGTGTATTTATTCAATATAACAACTTAGCAAAAAGCACTGATATCCCACCAAAAACATAAACGTGAAAAAATGGACCAAGTTCTATTCTACTAGTTTGTTTTGCCCATCAAAAATATACAAATCTAAAAGTTTTAATATCTATGATGGCTGAATAATAACTTAATATAACTCAAAAACTTGCCAATTAAAAGCCTGAAGAGATGATACTATATTGAGTTTATTTTAGTATTTAAATCTCTTTTTCGTCATTGTGGAATGGAACTTGGCACTGTTTTCGATCTGTACTCTTTTGATGGCCAAACAAACCAGCAGAATAGAACTTGTCCCATTTTTTCATAATAATCGTTTTTGATGGGATTTTATTTACATAAACTTGCTTTGGAAACCTTGTCAGAAAGTTTTGTAAATAACGAATAATGATGACAATATAAAACTTAGAATTTAAAGTAAATGAAATTTATTTATGATCATCATCGATCATCAACTTTATCAAAACGACTCATCGTCATTTTAATTGCAATCATTTCCTTACTCATAAATAATAATTTCAATATTACATTTTAAATAAATTTGTTGAAAGAAAGAATTTAATTGTAATATGAATAATTATCAATCAATTAAATATTTAGATTGCGCTGAAAAATTTTAGAATACCTTGACATTTTTTATTTGGTAACCTATATATTTAATTCATTATTTTCAATAAACAATAAAAAAATCATGTAAATCGCCTCATATGCTATATTTATATTTACATAACTTATAAAGCACACTTTTGTTTGCATTTGTTTGCCTAGCATTTTTATTCTTGTATGTATTATTTTCATTTAAAATCTAAAACGATATCTTAGATTATGCTGAAGTATACTGCTCAGCACAAAAATGGTCATGTTCTATTTTAACATTAGACTATACCATGAAACTCAAATTTTGTTTTCGTTTATAACTTTTAATTATCGGAAGATGGCTATAAATCGTGACACAGATATTTTATTTACATTATTTATATGTTTTTAACAGGAGGAGCAATTGATATATATTTTCAGTAATTAACTAATAACCACAGTATATTATCCTATTTAAGGATAATATACTGTGTATCCCGGTTGATACTGTATATTGTATAAATCAAAACTCCTCAACACAGATTTTCCTGAGAATTCACAATGAATATAGATCAGTGATGAATTATTACTTGAAAAATAAATAATCTATCAATATTAATATCTACTGTAATGATGTTTCGAACAATGTAAAGGAAGAATTATCATCCCTTAAATAGAAAGTAGCTTTGTATTTCTTTCTTGTGGAAGAGAAAACAATACATAGCATATGAAAAAAGATAATTGTTAAATAAAAAAAAACAGTTTCATGATGATTCACAGACTATAAACTGTCATATTATTTAGATAGCATTAATCAGAATGATTAATAAGAAATAATAATATTCTGATCCTACTAGCAATGAATATACTCTCACCAATCCTTCCTATTACAAGAAATTTGATATTTATTCAGTAAATAAATTATAGAATTTATGGAATAAACATAAATAAGAGAATGATAAAAAATTAGTAAAATAAGAATAAAATGTAACAGTTCAATTATAAAATGCTTCCCAGAATATAACTAAATATCAAATATACATTAAAATCATAATTAATTTTATTAATTAAAAGATTGATCACATTATAAAGTTTTTATTGGAAAATAATATTCAATGGATTATGAGAATATTTTTATTTTAGATTTCATTCCGTAAATTAAATACCTTTGCTCATTTATTCAAATTAACATAATACAGTAAATCCCGTTTGTATGTTTCTCACTTCTACGTTTTCGCAAGTGTACGTTGTGTTTTGTGACTCTCGATTTTGCATGTAAAATCATCCACTTGCATGTTTTCCGTTTTCGCATTTGTATGCTATTAGTTTTATTCCCCCAGAGTCGTTTCGTCGCACTTATACATAAAATCCAAGAAATCTTTGCCAAATTTTTTCGACAAAGGAACAATTTGTTATACTGTACACACTACTGTACATTATCTTACGAAATAGAAAGTAAAATGAATATAAAAGTAAAACCAAAACCAAAACATCCCACAAAACTTTCTACTGACGTTATGTTACACTGGAAGTAACACGATGTTACATAAGATCAAAAAACAATAATGATGTCAAGATATGTACAATAGTTGCGTATGAAGGCTTGATCTATGAATACAATTGATTCATTCTTTATGCCAAAATAACTATATTTGCCCATCATTAATTAAACTTCTTAAAAACGGGGTTCTACTGTATCGCAGAATTATTTTCGTTTGTAATATTTTTTTCATGTTAAATTCTTAGAACCGATTTTGAATAAAAATTTCTTTAATTTTGTTCGTTTATCACATTCGTTAAAAATTTATTTGCTGATAATTTTAAAATATTTTAATGACAATATCAAGCATAAGAAATGCTGACTAATGGAGAGAGTTGTTATTTATTAAATTGCAAAATGAAATGATGCATAAAAATCCATAATCATTATATTACAATCCAGTTCTTTAGTGATCTGTCATCAGATAAATTTTGGATGAGAATTACAGAATTCTACCATAACATACTGTTTTGTTTTTTTTTTTTTTGTCCTATATACTATAGTATTTAATTTCAAAAATAAACTGACTGTTTACACTCAATATAATAAAATTTGTTAAATAAAGCATTATAATATTGATCATTGTTATAGTGAAAATACTTTTTATTCACAAAAATATTTATATTACAATATCACATTTATATCATACATAATGCACTTTTGGTGGAGGCAAAAATGACCTATCCTTAACAAGTTTATGACAAGATGTATTTGTTCTGGGTTTTGGTGGTGGTAATAATCTTAATCCTTCTGTTCCTTTTGAAGTTGATGCATTTGATTTAACTTTTGTTGTATTTTTACAGTTTGAATTAGAAAAATCTGATGCTTTTGTTTTAGTTAAAGATGTAACTTTATTTTTGGTCCATTTTCCTTTATTTTTTCCTCCTTTGAATTTTTTAGAATTTCCGATATTTTTTTTGTTAAATTTTCTTTTTGTTCCATATTTCTTGTATCCTCCCTTACTGCTACTGGCACAGTTTAACCAACTATCCTCATCTGGACTTTCTTCCATTTCAAAGCCATTTCTATATTGATTTTCTTGTTCAGCATCCAAAACAACTCTATAAGATCCATATTTTTGTGTTACGTTTAAAAATCGTTCTCCATATTTTTCATATATAGCTTTAGTAACATGAGGTATATGTAGCATTTCATTTTCGGTCATGGGCATTTCTCTTGACATCTGTCTGAGAGCTTCCACATTAACAACATTAGTATAATGAATTCCACTTTCTGCAGCAATTGATTTACTTACATCTATTAATTCTGCATAACAGCGATTAGACAATTGCTTAACTTCTGAATCATCTTCAATTTCAACAATAGGCTGAACTGATAAGGAATGTCTAGATCCTTTTCTTAGTGTAAAAATCACTTTTGTTTTCCTATTTAAAAGTTCTGCAGCTCTACAACCTAGTTTGACATATGAAACAGCATGTTCCATTTGAGTAATTACCAAATCTTCTTCAAGAAATCTGTCCAATACCAATTTTCTTAATAAACGTTCTGCATCAGTTCTTTGATAAGCTTGACCACGACCATGCAATGGAAGTTTGTTATGGCCTGCAGAGATTATTTTTGTATTGTTAGATCCTTTGAAAATATCTGTAAAATATATCAATGTATAATTTTTCTTTCTTGATTTACCAACTAAATCTGAAACACATTGAACAATTGCTATAGCATCTTCTGTAACATCACAGGTTTCATATGTTTCTTTGCGTAAGCAATTGTCGCAAGCAGTTAGAGGACTAGATAAACAAAGATCTTTATTAAATATTTCTCCAAAATATTCTAACATTTGAACTCGTCTACAATCAGTTTTATTTTCACAAAAATATACCATACGATATAAATTATCAAGATGAGTCCTTTTAGCATGTTCATTTTCTGTATCTCTTTCTATCATTCTTTTAATTCGATGAAAGTCATGATAATTATAATATAAAATGCACCAAGATCTTTCTCCATCTCTTCCAGATCTCCCTGATTCTTGATAGTACCCTTCAATCGACTTTGGTATAGAATGATGTATAACAAATCGAACATCAGGTTTATCTATTCCCATTCCAAATGCAATAGTAGCACATACTACTTTAAACTTATCATTAATCCACATTTCTTGAACATGATTTCGATTTTCATTTTCTATACCAGCATGATAAGATATTGCTTGAATTCCTGAATTACTTAAATCTGCTGCAACTTGATCACAATCATTTCTAGAAAGGCAATAAACAATCCCACTCATTTCATTGAATTTTGTTTTTATAAGAGAAATAATATCTTGTATGCAGTTTTTTCCTTTTTTATGTAGGATCTCATATCTGAGATTTGGTCGATTAAAACTTTGAAGAAACCATTTTGGTTGAGGCATATTCAGTTGGTGAAGAATATCAGTTCTAACACGAGGAGTAGCTGTAGCTGTAAGAGCCATAAATGGTACTCCAGGATATTTCTCACGTAATATTTTTAATCGCTTATAATCAGGTCTGAAATCATGTCCCCACTGACTAACACAATGTGCTTCATCTATAACAAATCTTGCAAGTAACTTTCTTTTAAATAAATTTTGGAATACTATTGCTAATCTGTTACTAGCACTGATTTTTTCAGGTGTTACATAGAGAAGTTTAATACCAGGTTCCCTACTAAGCAATTGCTTATATATTGAGTCTGATGTATTACTATCTATTTCTCCCGAAAGATGATTAGCAGGTATATCAAGGGACCAAAGTTTTTGAACTTGATCCTGAATAAGAGAACGAAGAGGTGATATTACTATTGTGACTCCTTTTGTCATTAATGCTGGAAGCTGGTAACACAAACTTTTTCCTCCACCTGTAGGCATGAGAACAAAACAGTCTTCACCCAGCAGAGCAGCATTTATTGCTTCAAGTTGATTATGTCGGAATTTTTTCAAACCAAAAATCTGTCTAAACAATGACATCATTTCTTCAGAATGAGGAAAATTTAAACCTTTGTATTTACTAGAAATTCCATCATCCCTATGACTACGATAAAAATATCCAGCAACAATTTTGTTATCAGACTCAAAGTTTATAATATCTTTATCTTTTTGAGTTGCATAAAGTGCAGATGTATAATCTACTTCACTTTTCTCAGTTGTTTCTTTTACAGTAAAATCTTCTATTAAATCTTCATGTGATTTAAAATTAAGATCTTGCGTTTGAATATCCTCAATAATCTGTACTTGAACACTATTCTTAGATAAGTTTTGATTTGAAATGGACTTGCAAACATTTGAAGGACTATGAACATTGCTTGTTATTATAGGACTTTGAATATCGTTCAGTGATGGACATACATTTCTGTTGTTTGGCACATCTAATTTTGGAGATTTGACTGAAAGTAAATTATTCTCTATTAAAGTGCATGATGATGATGATGATGTCATAGATTTATCATAATTCTTTACTTCAGTATCATATGGAAATGAAGTATTTTTATTATATTTTAAAGCTAAACAAGATGATAATGAATGCTTTTTCTTTTGAAGTATTTTAGAATTTGGGTCCAATCTATTCATTTCTTTTAAAACTTGAGAACGTATTTCTAACAATTCCTTTAATCCAGAAACAGTTTTAATAAGAGTAGAATTTGCTTCAAATAAATCACATATTTTTGTCATTATGCTATAATTTATTTCTTTTAAAGAATTCACAGATTCTGATGTTTTATCACTATCAATAAGTGCTTGTGAAATATCTTTATCTTGAAAAACTTGAGGATTATAATTTATATTTGCTTTCTGGATGTTATTATTTGAATTGTTTTCAGGAAGAAAATCACTTTCATCAAGAGATTCATAAAAATTTTTTTCTGCAATATCAATAAATAAATTGTCTTCAGGAATAACTGAAGTGTTCTTAGCATTATTATTTTTCTGTAGAAAAGAATCTTTACTGTTTTCATGTAAAAATTCCTTATCAATTTCTTTCTTAATATCTGAAACATCTTTCTTGTTTAAATTTTCAAACATACACTCTTTACTATCAATGATTTCATTTTTAATTTTTAAATTAGATAATTCAGCTGATTTTTCAAAATAAGAATTTTCATTCATGATTTCAGAATCTGTTTTATTTAAATTCACATCTTCTATTTTTAAAGGTTTTAGTTTAGGCTTTTCTTGTTCATCAATTTTGGAAAAAAACAACATATCTGAATCATCATTCATAAATTGTGTAACTATAATATCATCATTGTCATCTGGAAATATTGCTGAATAATCTGGTAATTGTGTTTCTGGTATCAATAATGGATCAACAACACAATTTTTCTCTGAATTACAATTAAGTGGTTTTGACATATCATGATCATTAATTTTATCACTTAACAAATCTTTTTCAACAAAATTAGTTTTCGGCAAAGTATTGTTTAATTCACAATTTCTACTCTTTGAATCGGAATTATGATTCTTTTGAAAAGAGGTGTTATGTAGAGATTTCTTTTTTAAAGGTACTTCAAAATCATCCAAATCATCTTGGGAATCAAAACAATTAGATTTACTTAAAGGTGAATGAATGAGTTCCTTTGACTGTTTTTCTTCAGATTTTGTGCTTTGTGGTTTCTTTTTAATAAAAGAAAACATGGTTGACTGATGTTTAACTGGCTTTGGTGTGCTAGTAATTCTCGTAGCTTCATGATCAATAACTTGAACATCAAATACCTTTTCCTTGACATTATTGATGACATTTGAAGGCTTTTTAAAACTATACTGTTTCTTTATTTCTTTCTTAAAAATATTTACCTCATTTTTCTTATTCTCTGTAAATCGAGATAACTGTTCTTCCAAATTATTATATGGTAAGATATTCATTCTATCGTCATGACAGTCTATATAATAACTAACTTAAATTCACTTCCATCCTAATTGCAATATTTAAATAAAAGTAAAAATTGGTTCTGATAGTATTTTTAAAAATATATTATCATATACAAATATCATACTGACAAGCGAGTGTTAGAAAATTGCGCCTTCTATCTAATTATAATATTTATCTCGTCCACCAATAGTAACATTCGATTCAATTGTAATTTGACCAATAACAAATATCGTAATTTATTATATTTTTTGAATTATAAACAGAATGTTTTTATATCAGCAAGAAAATAAAGTAAATGATAAATTAATAATTAGAATTTATTTAAATTTATTAATCATTACTTTAAATAATTATTTATTGTCAACTGATTTTTACTGTTTCTTGAATTTAATATTGGCAGCACTTGATATGTAATTTTCATCATTTGAACTTGTTTACTTTTTTGCGTATATTAGTTCTGTTTAACGAAACTAATTGATTTAAATCTATGCTTGTAAGTATATTCCATAAAAGGTTCTTGTATCTCTATACCAATCTGCTGAGGACAATTCTTTAAAAAATTAATGAAAAATAAGAAAAAAACCGAATTATGAAATTGCTTATGAATCATAACAAATACATAATATAAATATATAATAGTTATTAGACTGGATTAACATAGTCTATTAGCATGTTTGTAATATAATAATTACATTGTTTAATATAATTTTGATGATTATTAATTAGATTAAATAGAAGTAACATTTCAAATATTAGTAATTCAGTTTTGTATTGACAGCTAAGATAGGAAAAAAAACTATTTTGGACAGAAAGAAGGATGATAAATACACTTTTATATAGAATGCAAAACACAGAAGATTAAGTTTCTGCTGTTTTCATTAAATGTCATTTAATCAACGACAGTCTTGATGAGAACTTCTGAAATAAGTATAATTTCATTAAAATCATATATATAGAATCTGAACCTTC
Organism: Androctonus mauritanicus; assembly: GCA_011317285.2. Taxonomy (NCBI): domain Eukaryota; kingdom Metazoa; phylum Arthropoda; class Arachnida; order Scorpiones; family Buthidae; genus Androctonus; species Androctonus mauritanicus. Next base: position 5,320 of record WUQG02296267.1, on the reverse strand, counting down.
ACTAAAATAAAATTGTATAAGTAAAGCCAAAATAACATATGATTAAAGAAAAAAAAAGATAACTATTACAAAACCAGCTAAAATAGTGGACCTTTGGATATTAGTTCCCTTTCAATTTATAATTATTTTATCATCATATTCATGAGAGTTATGTTCTTGGAAAGTATTGTAAATACTGAATTTGCAAATAACTTAAAAACACATAAAAAAAATAAAATTTAATTACTGGGCACAACGATTTTTACTTCTAATATTTTTGGATTAAAATGATATATATTTCAAACATTATTAATGTTTAAATAGAATATGGCTTTATAATGCAAATAGCATGAAAAAATATCAAAATGATTTAAGCTTTTATGGTAAATTTTCTTCTTAAACATTTTTATTTCAAAAAATAGAAATGTTTTCAGTCTTTTAATTCTCTTCAGCTGATATAAAGTAATTTTTTTTTATAAATATTGATTATTATATAAAAAAAATCCAGTAATACTGGTATATATTATTGATTTGTTTATATTCTATAAAATTTAAAATAAAATAAAATTATAATGTGATATTAATTCTTTATATAATCTGGCATTAATTTATTTAGCAATTCACTTTTCTCAGTAATTTATAAACATACTATTTCCACTAACATATTCACTTTCTTTTATATTTGAGTGTATAATGTAATGTATAATTACTAATAATGTAAAATATAAAATCACTTGATGACTAACAATCAGCTTCTTAAAGAGGCAAGGAGAAAAAAAACAGAGAAACTGAAGGTGTCAAAGAATCAAATGCAACTCGGTGAGAATATAGTGCTGGCCTTGGACCAATTGAACTTCAATTCACTAAAAACAGACATAGTTTATTGTAAATATAATGTAGTACAGTGTTATGTGTAGGATACTGTGTGTCATGGATTGATTAAAAAAATGACCAATTGATGATGCAAATGTTCACAAAAGAAATATTTTGAAGGTCAAGTTTGAGTTCTCCAGAAACCCCACATTGTCAGGTCCATTTCTAATAACTTCTGAGAAAAAATCCACAAAGAAGTACAACAAAACCTCTTTTCTTCTGAAACTCAATGATCATCAATATCTAGGATCCACCAAGTCAGGCTTGCTCCAGATATACTTCAGAATCCTTCTTTTCCTTTGTTTTCAAACACTGGTCTTTCTTTCTCTCTCACTCTCTATCACTCTGCATCATTTATGTCACATTTGTGTCCAACTCTCCTCAGGGCTGGTTATAAGGTTTTTGCTGGTCCAAGGAGAGTGGAATGCTGCTTTCTTCCGCATATTAAAAAAGATTATAAATAATATGTAATAAAGTGCAATTTATTTTGTGAAATATAAAAAAATACAAAAAATATTTTATATAGATTAGATTAGATTTTAATTGCTTTTTTCTTTTATTTTGATTTTTATACTACTAATATTTTCTTTCTATTTAGATGCAAATTTTTTAAAAGTTTTGCAAAATTTAATTTCTTTATTATTTTGATTTTACAACAAAATTATTTTGAAATGACAGAATAAAAGTTTTTTTTTTATTTTCATAACACAACTAATAAATTTTTAAAATATCATTACTATATCAGAATTTTACATATTTTTAATTTTCATTTATTATTAATTTTTTTTTAACAGAATGTGCTGCCTCAAGTAGATGTTTGCGTTACTGGTGTCTATAGCTGGCCCTAACTCTTCCTGTCTGAAAGTTTTTATATCATTTTCTTTCAATTGAACTAGTGCATATATAGTATAGATTACTAATCCATACACAAAGAGTTATCCCTTTGTGTATGGATTAGTAGAAATAGACAATAAACAAGAACAATAAAAGTTCAAAGACAGCTATTCTGTCATCAATGAAACAATTAATTTGATTATTAATTCTATTACACAAAGGCTACTTGACCCTTTTAAAGTCCAATTGAACTTCTGCTGACACAATTGGAAATCAACTTTATGATTTCCAGTTGGGTCAGCTTCTTTTGATTTACTTTAAAATCTTCACAGTGTATATGGCATGATTTGAACTTGCTGATTAGTTAAAAATTATGAGAGTTTAAAGAGAACTTTATTGTAAAAATTTACAAGCTCAAATTAAGTTAGATTCAATTGTAGTTCTCAAATTAGATTGAATGTGATTGTTATTTGTTTTAACTTACTTATTCATTTGTTTTCAAAGTTCACACTTTTATTTTTTATATATTTTATCATTATATTTTTTTTATAAAATTATTTGCCAATTTTGCTTATATATTGTAAATATGATATTTTACATGTAATTTTTTTAATTTAATATTTTTTAATATATTATACTATATAAATCTAATGTTTCATTTTCAAATTTGATAAAATTTTCTTGCAAATTTTGCATACAAATAATTTTTTAATATATTGTGCTTTATTCATGTTTCTAACTGCTTCTTCACTTTCATACAGAAAGTAAGAACAAAATAGTACCCTTAGCAGTTGTATACTTAAATAACTTTTTTATTTGAATGTTTTTTGGAAATCTATATGTTTGATCTTATTTTTAAGTAAACTTATAGCCTGATGATAGTATATTCATACTGAAAATGTTAGCTACAAATAAAAAAGTTATTTAAGTACACAATTGCTAAGAGTGCTATCTTGTTCTTATTTTCTATATTGCTTTTTTTTTCAATTATTATTTTTATGAGCATTTATAAATATATTTTTATTTTAAGTTTTTTAAAATTTATCTGAAATTTGATAACATTTGCTCTTCTGTTTGAAAGGATAAATAAATAATTATTTGTAAATTTTGAAACTAAAACATTAGATTTATATAAGATAATAATGTTAACCATCTCTATATAAATATGGTTTTTATGAAACAGCAGTATACAGTATCATAAGGCATGGCAGTGATTTTAAGCAAATTTATAGTAGTCACTAACTTGATTAACTCTTATTATAGGAGTCATTATAGCCAAACTTCAACTCATTGTAACTTTGGTTTTAAGTTAAATATTATTAATCTGACAATTAAATTTGAAGAAAATATTCAATAAATTGCTGATTTTAAAATTTTCTTATTCAATTAATAATAGAATTAAAGTAGTTTAAAAATTGCAAAAATTTTCAAAAAAGTGCTGTTTTCTTATTCTCTTCCCTCTTCTCCTCTGCAGATAACTTTGCAAGTTGTATTGTTTAACTCAGGCATGTCAAACTCATTTTAATTCGAGGGCCATTTAATAAGCTTGTAAGATGGCCACGGGCCATAACACATTTAAATTTTTTTAAAATTACATTTTGGAATAAAAGTTCAGATATATAGATAGAATAATTAAAAATATTGTGTATTAATTGAATATATTAGAAAAATATATAATTACTACATAATTGCTTTCAATTATATATATATTTTTAATTTCATGTCTCGCTATCAATCTTTTAACTTTCTATTAAGCTTAAAAGTCATATATTCTGTATAAAAACAAAAGCTTAAATTAAGATTTTATAAATTTAAATAACCATAACTATTTATATTTTTTAGATAAGTTAATAATACAACAAATAAATCTTTAACTAGCCCGTTAGCGCGTTTTTTATACACCTTCTTCAAAGAGGGGTTGTTTGGAACTAAATCATTATATTTGTCTATCCAAAAAAATACCGGTTCTCATTTAAGGCTTTTTGTTTTCTGGTAAGAAATTTCGTATAAAACGACGTAGTCCTGCAGAAAAGCACTTAGTTTGTCTCACCGATCTGAAAGATCAGTGTCATCTGTTCATATACGTCCGATGAGGCCAATCGAAAAAAAAATCGTGTAATTACATTTCATTAAAATCAAACAAGTGTATCATAGTAAATGACATAGCTACATGCGGCAGTTACTTTTTATTATCTCATAACGTATTGTTTTGATTTTCATTTTAGTTAAGAGCGTTGAGGGTCACAAAAAATCACATCGAGGGCCGCCAGTTTGACATCCCTGCTTTAAAGTATAACGAATTACTGTGTTCCGATTAAATAATAAAGTAATATAAATTTTTCTATTGATTTTTATCGATATTCTTTTTACCAGATTCGTCTTTAAGTCTTGTGAAGAATCATGTCATTTCTTTACTTTTTAGATTACCTATCAAAAGTAATCTTTTTTATACACCCTCCAATTATACTCTGGAATTGAATGTTTAGCTTTAACAGATTCGTTTATAAAATACCTTCGGTTATACTTTAGGTAATTTCTATAATAAAAATAAAAAAACAAACATTATTTTCCATTTCAATGTTTCCGGAAATGAATCATTTTCTTAGAAATATCATCATAAAACCAATCGTGTAGAAATTTGTATTAGATTCATTCTTTCGTTTGTTCTCTATATTAACTTTAAAATATCGTAATACTAATTTATTAAAAATCGACTTTTAGATTTAAATTTTAGATAAAGAAAAACTATGGACTAATTAAAATTGATTTCTCTTTATAATTACATCGTCATTTATCAGGTAAGTAAATTTATACCTTTAGAATTGCCTATTAATTTATCATACGCAAATTTCACTCGCATATTTAATCATATTTAAAAGTTAAATAATGCGAGTAATTTATTATTAATAATTAATTTCATTTCATCTGATACAATAATGTTTAATTAGAATTTTGTATGATAAATTTATAAATAGGAAATTAATAAAGCATAATTCTTACGCTAATACTAAAAAAAAAATAATATCATTCTTCCATTTGAGAATAAAATCTTATTTAAAATATTGTATTATCTTTATCGTTAATCCGTATACTGTACTGATATTAGAAAGATGCAATCCTTAATATATTTAAATGCATTGTATACTGTATATGAAAAGACAAAGTTTTAAATTACTGCATCCTTATATCGATATATAATTTTAATTTTCTAATAATTAAGTTTGTTAATTACTATATTTAGTTTGGGAACTTCTGCAAAACAATATTCAGAAAACTTAATACTTTTATAGCAGTTGTAAATAATTATTCATTAATAATATATTTTCCATATATGCCACTTTTACTCCAGATAGATTTAGAATTAAACCATAATAATAAAAATACTATACGTGTCTATGTGGATATTTGTAAAAATCTCTTAGAAAATAAAAAATTGTAATTATTTATTCAGGTTGCCTATAAGTACGTCGAAAATTCTCAGCAGAAGTATGTTATCAAAGCGGTAATTTTGGCAACCGGTTCAGGTTGGACCTAAATATGGTTGTGCCAAATATAACAAAACATGCGAGATAAAGCTTTCCAACTGGAGAACGTAAGATCTCACACCTCCAATTTTTTCTAGGATTCCGGAGAT
>WUQG02296156.1:0-19458 GCA_011317285.2 Androctonus mauritanicus | reverse complement strand
CCACCTCACTTTTCTCATCTTCCCCCTCCACCCCAGCCACCACCTCAATGAAATCTTTTACTGTTTTTCAAAATATTGTCATAATAATAATCTTGTGTATTAAGTAGTTTATTAATAAACTCTTATAAAATATTTTTTTGTAATTTTGGAGATTAAGGTAAACTAAATAAAGGTGTGGCGCCATCTGCCGTGAACATTTCTTACTATGAATTATGCATTTCCATTGGAGAAATTTTCTTAAATTTGAGAATTAATACATATAGCGAATATAAACTGCAAGATTAATCAAGTATATAAATATAATCTATGCAATTACTAAATTTTTCAAAATAAATTGCTGTTTTTAAAGATAATTAATTTAAAATTTATAAACGAACGATGAAATTTTCTCCATATTGAATTTAAACGAGATCCCACTATCATTCTTGCCCACGATTTAATAATATAGAATCATCTGGCTTTTATAAAATATTATAAAAAACACAATATTCCATTTTGTTCTGCGTAAAATTTTGTAAATTATGATTTTATATATATATATATGATTTTAGAAAATATTTTCATTATATACACATACAGCATATAAACTTCACGGTCGTGAGACTTGTGATAATACTCTAGCTAGGACGAGTTCCGGTGTTCGTTCGTTGGGTTGACCCCGGTCAATGGCTCCACGTGTTATAAGTACCCAGGGGTGACTCTCCTGCTCATGGGACCGCGGCTGTTCCTGCGATTGTTCTTGATACAATCGTCTTTATAAATTACACTACTTCTAGATATACTTCAATATTTATCTCTCGTAGTTTTTAAAGACATAAATATGGTGATGTAATCGTATTGATAACAAAAGTGCAGATGCATTTTTTGTAGAAACTGAATTTTTTGACTGCTTTTTTCTCGTTTTATTTGATAAGGTATATTTATTTCGTTTGAATTTTGTATTATTAAAGATAAAATTATTTTTTTAAAGTATATTTTCCAAAAGAATATTCTGTACTGTTATCTGTTAATATAGGCTTACCGTATACAAGTTATATACTGTATTATATCTATAAAACTGTCTATTCTATTGTTGGATTAAGTCTGCTGTTTTAAATATAATACTTGTCACTTAAAAATTTGATAATGAAATCAGAAAAACTCGTATTTCTTTTGCTTTTCAGAAGTAGAACATTGACTTGAAGGCATTAATGTAATAAATTAAAAAAATTACTTTTGTTAATCAATATAGAATTTATATGGGAAGAATTCATTTGTCCATATACCTGTATCATGTACAAACACATACAATATATAGTTTTATGAAGAAGTTATACAGTAATAGAATTATCATCCAACCACTAGTATTAAAAAAGTTACCACTTGAGATACCCCAATCGGTGCACTTCGCTCTTTGTTCAAGTATATTAAATGATATCCTCTGAGATAAAATCTGGATAGACGAGTATACATCATGAAAACATATCATCCGAGTGATGACGATTCATATATTTTACCAAGAATCTTAATCCTGGGAAAGTTGAGTGATATATCGTCATTTTTCTTTCCACCATAACTTGCTACACTACTACTAATTGAATCTCGAACACAAATCTTGATTAATAGATCATTGTATATATTTGTAACTATTAACAAATTTGCGTTTTCTTAAAAGATAACATATAAGTTTTTAAGAAGTAAAAAAATTTTACTTAAAAAGCTTTTTAACATATTGTCTTATTTTTAAATTTCAAATATTACTTTTCAATTTTGAAATGCATCATTGAATTATGTTCGAAAAATATAGTAATTTAATTACTTAAACAGAGCAAAATCTTTCACTTTACCTATAGAATATTAAAATATTTTTAATACTGATAAATGATTCTTAAAAAAAAAAAAAAGACGGATCAACAACCTACTTGTTAATTTAATGTTATATCTGCGTGAAGTCGTTTAATAAAAGATTTGTGATTGTTTTTAAATGCAATAAATGAAGCGATAAATATTTTTTAAGAAATTTAAAAATAATGGTTTAAATATTATATTTAATTTTTAGACTAGTAGAAAGTGTTAATAAAAGGTTATTTCAGTGGAAAATATATGTAAATGATGTTTGCAAGGCGTGCGCAATTACAAAGAATCTAAGAATACTTGTAAACTTATCTGACAAGCTCATACACGTGTACTATATTGGATTATCCTTGATAGTGCAGGGATTCATACAATAGAACCCTCTACGAGTGCTTTTCATATGTATATCGTTAAAAACACCAATAATAATGTTTTTTCCTTACGTACTTGACACTTGTATTTTATATAGAATTGGCACTTCGTGTATTTTTTTTTTTTCTTTTTTATAGTCTATTGATCTTTTTAAATTAATTTATTTGTATTTTTTCTGAAAACGTGTAAAAAATTCTACAGAAAACTATTTTTTGTTGAAAAATTCAATCAATGAAATATAGATAAAATTCTTAAAATATTTTTTTCCCGAATTAAACTTTACTGCAGAAGGAGAAAACTATTTTATTATTCCTGATACAATTAAAATAATCTTTAAAAAAATTTTTAGTATTAGTAAAATAATTTAAAAATTTTAATTGTATTTAATTAATTTTTAATAATTTAAAAGGAAAAATTTTAATGCAATGCTTGATATGCAGTAAATTTTGCTCTGTACGCGATATACATTCTCCTTATGTATAGTCCATTTTGCATATCGGTTTTTAATTATTGTACCGAAATTTAGGTATTTTAAAATTCTCAAAATCGTAAAATAGAAGGATCTTAAATTACATTTTGGAATACAGTATAATTAATTATGTAATGTATGAATTTTTAATTATAGGAAAAGTTTTAAAAAGAACATTATTTTCTTTAAAAAAAAATGAAGAATATAATCATTATTATTATTAATTTGATTTAAAATAATTTTCTTAAAAATAGTGCATTATGATGATAATAGGAAATTAAAATTTTAATTGAGAAAATATTTTAAATTTAGCCGTTACTGAACATCAAATAGAATTATAAATTAACATTGTCGAAGTTTAAAGTGGTTTAGAAGCCGTTTTAAGCCTAATACAATGTTTTTTACTAGTTAAAAACATGCCCATATTAGTGGCATAGGTCGAAAGTAGTGTAATAGTAAGTACACCCGCCAGCCATTATAAATCCGTTACGATTGTTAGTCCCTAACCGAAGCAGACGACGATTCCGTATTCCGCGCCTTTCCTTTTCGGTTTTAAATATGGAACGGTATTGGACAAATATAGCTATCGTCATATGTCATGTGATAGCGATCTAGCCGCCTATTCGTCGGATTTGTAATCCCGGTAGTCAACCAGCCAATGGCAGTGTTCTCCCTTTGAAAACGTACTGTGAGCGCGTGAGGTGGTTAGTTTTGCCAACGCGGCGTTGTCTAGGCAGTTGTTTAGGTAAGATGTTTTTGCTGTAAATAATCGTTAAAGAGATTCGGAAATCAACTTCCAAGATTTGATAACGACAAAAGGTAATGTAGAAGAATAAGTTTTATGTTGTCAGATCGTATTTTCGTCGATCGGAACGTCTTTGCTTCTACTTCACTATTAGTCATTGCTATAGGCTTAGTATGGACGTTGCACAAAGAAGGGTCGGCCATAGTGTAGCAATGGAGGCCGAATAGAAGGATGCAATTTGTCGATTTTTCTTATTAATTACTTATCTGATTGAATTGTTTTTAGGTTTAATCGAAAGTCGAAGATTGGTAGTACTTCGACGTTTAAACTGTTTTATCGATTATTTTGTGGGAAATGGGAATAAGCTGTTTTAAAAAGGGTCGTTTCTTTGTTAGTCGTCAATGGCTGCCTAAGCCAACAACAACGTTATTAGATAGCAACCCATAGAGTACTGTTGAGACTGGATTCTCTAGTATAGGCTTGGCGGTTACGATGTTTCGTCAAAAATGGCTTCGAAAACCTTTTTTCGCTTTATTTTTTTTAATGAAGAATACATTCTCGACTTCAAGGACATAATATAACGGGGGTTTCATTCATGAAAACCAGGTTCTTCGTCGTTTTTTTTTTATTTTTTCCTTTTTTGTTTTCGGGTTTCTGCCGGTTGATGAACTTGTAATAACGGTTTTAGAAAATTTTAACTTAATAATAATGATAATAATTTAAGGTTAATAAAATAAGATAATATTATATATAATATTTTTTTATATAATTTATTTCAGGAAAATCGCTCTTATAATCTTTAATTGCCCTTAATCGGTTTGCATGATGCAGGTTTAATAGGATTGGTGGAGAATCACCCCTTTTTGACAAGAAGAAACATTTTTAATGTTTAGGCTCTATAAAACTAGGTAATTAAAAATAATTGATGTTTGCCTTGCCATACTTTTTTAGATATCAAAAGTGTTTAGTTTTGGCTGAGGTGATGATAAAAAATTTCAACTTTCCCTGATGATTATATAGAAATGACTGTTAAGTGCAATTAAATTAAGAGAAATTTTTACTTTGTTTTGTAAGGTAAATGATCTAAACTTCTTTTATAATAAGATCATTTACCTTAATTGTTGTTTTAATCTATGGCTGTCCTTTTTTTTATTGTAAAATAAGTGTTTAATTGATAGATTAATTTTTTATTTTTTGGTAAGTTATGTTTTAATTGAAATTCATAATTTATTCAAATATATCAATATAAGGGTAAAAGAAACTCATTTTTGCTTTCACTTGTTTTATTACAAGTGGTTTGCATACACAAACATAGGATTTGAATTGTAATTGGCGTTTGCACTGTTAGAGCTTCAAATTCAAAAATGGGCAAAGGTGACAATAAGCCCCGAGGCAGAATGTCTGCTTATGCTTTTTTTGTTCAGACATGCCGAGAAGAACACAAAAAAAAGCATCCCAACGAAAATGTTGTTTTTGCTGAATTCTCCAAAAAATGTGCAGAAAGGTGGAAGGTAAGGTTAATTTTATTTTAAAACTTGAAATGTGTTTGATGATTATGTGGTTTTTAAAATTTTGTTTCTGTTCTATAATAAGACAATGTCTGAAAAAGAAAAGCAGCGTTTTCATCAAATGGCTGAGAAGGATAAAAAAAGATATGAATCTGAAATGGCCAATTATAAACCTGTAAAGGGAGAAAAAACCAAGAAACGCAAACGCACTAAAGATCCTAATGCACCCAAAAGAGCCTTGTATGAAATTACATATTTTAAAATATAATTGATATAACTATGTATTTAATAAGAATATTTGTTTTGCATTTTAGATCAGCTTTCTTTTGGTTTTGTAATGATGAACGTCCAAAGGCAAAGGAAAGTTTACCAGATGCTCCTGTTGGTGAAATTGCCAAAGAACTTGGTAGACGGTGGAATGAAGTTACAGATGAAGTTAAGGCAAAATATGAAGCCCTTGCTGCTAAAGATAAGGCTAGATATGAAAAGGTATGTTTTTAAATAATTTTTAATGTTTTTAATATGCTATCGAATTAATTTACTTTTTAAAAAATCTTAATAGGAAGTAAAAGCTTATAAAGGAAAGAAAGCTAAAGCAGGTGGTGGTGCAAAGGCAGGAGGAGCTAAAAAGAAAGATGAGTCAGATGAAGAGGAGGAGGAGTCCCCAGAGGAGGAAGAGGAAGTAGAAGAAGTTGATGAAGTGGATGAGGAAGAAGAGGAGGAGGAGGATGATGAGTGAAGCATTTGCAGTTCACAGTGTTGTTAGCATTGAAGTTGGCCAAAGGACACTATTATTGCTGTCCTTAACTCCCTGTTCATAGTTCTATGATACTTCATGTAGGGGATTTTTGGAGTAGGTTTGTTACCCTGTGTATCATGTCATCATGTCATTAATTTTCAGCTCATCAGGTGAACATGCTTATGTACTTAGGCGTGAATTCAGAGATATGTTGAAAATCCTCTTCATGTAGATGGTTTACTTGGAAAAAGTGTAAAAAATTTGCATTTTTATCCTATAATATGCTTCTTTGTAGCAATCACTATTTCTAAAAATAAAAATTTTTGAATGTTTAGTAGATTTCACTGCTTAACAGTTAGTGATTGCTACAGATAAGCTAAAAGTCATCACATATGCCTAAGTAAACATTTAAAAAAATTTTTTTTTTTTAATTATTGCTCATTGAGTTCATCACATTTGGGGCTGCTGTTTGTTACCTCATTTAAATATTTCTTGATATCTCGTAATTTTTCATAATGTGTATAATATAAACAAGCAGCAAAGGTTGTCACTGTGGTATGGTTTAGAACAATTGAAGAGACTTTATATAAATTTTACAAGGAAACAAGTGCTTTCCTTATTCAGTGTTCATATTTCATTGTTTTTTTTTTTCTTTTTCTGATATTTAAATATTTGCAACAATACTTTTTCCACATAAATTTACAATTAAAGAAAATTGGCCAAAATATTGACTCTTACATAAACTGGTTAAACAAAAAATATATATATATTGTTAACTTGTCAATATTTTGTCAGGTATTCAGTGAAATTTTTGGAATTGTTAAAATATAAATTTTTAAGTGTTAAGAAAATCATCACTTCAGAACTTGTGCCTTTCAATTGTTCCAATCATTTCCTGAATGTGGAGACTGCCCCATGAAGTTTTTCTTTTTAATTTTTTCGTTTTCTGTAAAGTTTTTAAAAAAAAAGTTGTTTAGTGATACAGTTGTTTTAATGTGCTGTCGTGACTTTTGTATTCTGAGCTGAATAAACTAAATGGAACTTGGAATTATTTGTTTTGCCTATTAATTAAAACGGAATAGGCACTAGAGTACACTACTAAATATCAAACAAATTTTTTTTTTTCTGATGATTAAAAAGTTTTAAAACAAAAACCTGTTCGTATATATTGTTCATGTGTCTATACATACATTCGCGAACGGCTTATTAAAATTCTAAAGGGATGAGGAGTAGCTCCAAGATCGATGCAGATGAACGTACTGTCTCCATCTGTAAATGTGTTTGAAATCAGACATTTTCTTGCGACTTTAAAATAAATACTTTGTAAACACTCGAGTTTATGAATAAAACATGCTATTAGTTAACAGATTAATAATTTTTGTTTTTAGAAGTTGTAAAGACAAACCTGTTCTTGGTATAGCGTGATATAACAGATGTGATATTTTCCTCGTAATTTTTTTCTTTTTCAGAAATTGTTAGAGAAGTCGCCATCTTTTAAACAAGTAGGCTACAGTACGTTCGTGTCAAGAGAAAATGAATTAACGGCAATCTCGGCCGGTTGAAGCCGGAAAAGGTGGATGAGTTTGCCGCTTGACGATTCCGTGTACTAGTAGTATGCTTCTCTACCTTATCGATCTAGTACGGTAGATTACAATAAGAATTGGTGTGTACATTTTACGTTCTCAACTGGTGATGTCGGAGGAGGAGTGATGATGTCTAGACTTGTCTGGTTCCTTTTCATTCGTAACAATCTTTTCATTATTAAGTTTTAACAGAAATTGGTGTCATTATACCCACAAACACGGATCGATTGAACGGTTTTAATTCTTTTCTCTTGTTTCTGTTAGATACTTTTTTTTTGTTTATTTGCTTTTTGGTGTCTTGTTATCGAATTTCGAGCTCGGAAATGTTTGTTGCTGTCAGATATGGCTGCCGATATTTCCTCTGGAGTCAATTGATAGGTCTCATCCACTCCCTTCTAGATAGTCCCAAAGCGCTGAAATTAAGTTTTTGCGGTCCCCATAAAATTACTAAGAGTCTAATAAATTGTTTTGTGTAGAAATTTGATTCACAAAATTATATACGCGAATTTTGCCCTTGCAGAAATATATATATATTTTAATTCTGTATTAATTCGGACTTCTTCAATTTTTATATTTTTTGCATAGATTCAGAATTTAAAAATATATAAAGAGGACTTTTACGCGTTAATGATATTAGAAACTAGAATATGTCTTCATATTTTCATCATTTGTACTTCATTTTAGCAAATTTAAAAATCAATAAAAGAAATGGAAGAGAAAATTCTTAACGATTTCATTATGCAATAAATCCGATAACTAGTTTACCGATAAATAAATTTATTTTTAAATATTACAAACCTAAATGAGTTTAGTAAATTTAATTAAAAGACAGTAAAAAAAAAAGGAAAAAAAAATCATTAGATCGCTTTAAGTTCCATAATCCATTATTAATGCTTTTCATTAAAAGGTAATCAAAGGACCAATTGTTCGCTTTATTATGCCAAGTACTTCAGTTTTTCTATAATTAAAAAAATATATACATGTAAACCGAGACGATACGTTCTAATAAAACTATATTCATCGTCAGTTTTAGTATTGCAAAGTATATAAAATAAGTGATGTTTCTCTTGTTATAATTAATCGAAAATTTAACAGCATGCTTATAAATGTGTGTGGAAGATTTAAATTATTTGAGTTTATAAAACTGTGGCAAAATACTCCATAGTCTCAAAACGAATATCAAGATTTTTATACCAAACGTTTCATTCGCATGATATTCAGTAGTTACCGAAAAATCGAATAATCGAAAAACTTGTACAACTGATATAACAATAAAAAATAAAAATAAAAATCGAATTTGTAAACAAATTCGTGGAGATGCAGTTTTTGAATATTTATCATAAGTGACAATGTTTTTTCAATGCACGGATGATGATTCTAGTTTCGTTCTATGATCTCACCGTATAGTCGATTATATTGGATCCACAAATATTGCCCATTCGATGAGATTAGAATACAATTATAAAATATTTTAAAAATAGAATAATCACTAAATTTGCCGATAAAAAATATGAGCAGTGACGTATGTAATCTTGACGAATTTTATTTATCGATTAAACAATAGAAATTTTTTTTTTTGCTACGATAAATTTTAAAATAAATTGAAACTAGTAATGTTTATATTTCAACTTTTTAAAGTTAAAAAAAGTATTCGTAAAAAATTTATCATCTATCAATATTTTGGAATAAGGAAAAAAAAACTGGGAATTTCAAAGACGATATAAAAAAAAAGGACAAATAAAATACGGTATATAAAAAACAGATAGGAACCTAACATTCAACGTTTGTTTATCCATTGAATTTCAAAGAAGTTTCTTTCGATATTCTGTCTCAATCTGAAGTTAATCTAATATATAAAACCCGTATTAGATCAAATTCAGATCTAGACAAAGTAGACTTTGGCGTGATCTGTTCTCGCTGTACTTCACTTGGTCATTTGTTTCCTTGTTCCACTTTTCTTATTGAGTATATCATATTTAGAAATGCAGTACAGGTTTTTACAGAATAGGCAATTGTTCCGCATAATATAAGAGGTTAACATTAAAATGTTATTCTCGCTCTTTCTACGCATAAGCGCATACTTCGTTGTGCATATTAATTAATATTTACGTATTTCGATATAAAAATTGTTTCAATTTTTTTTTTTTTTTTATATATATAAAGTATGACGGTATAGCATAAAATATCTGGTATTATATCCCACGCTCGTAACGAACTTGGAGAATTTTGAACTCGTTCATTAATAATCGATACTGTTTCTATGGTGATTTGAAGTATATTTTCTATAATGTTAATATTGTTAGTCTGTGTATAATCTAATTTTATTTTATTGTTACGAAAGTTTTAATATTTTGCGCATTTAACGAACGTATTTATAAAAAATTTTATCGCATCTAATGATGGATATATATACATATTATGTCGTCTTCAAATTTGTATGACGATACTTTTACTCACAGTATCTCTACCAAAGCGATATTATTTCACACACAACTAACTCAAAATTCGTTAAAAATGATTCGAAATTACGAATACATATAAAAGTAGTTTGTATATACCTGTATATATTTTTAAAAGCGTTCGTTCGAAAGCCAATAAATTTAACAAGTCTACATCGAAAGAATTAAAAATAAACATCCTTTAGAACAATCGAGACAGGATGATATACAATATTTATTTCACTTATTTTTTTTTTCTGTTTCTAAACATTTCGAAAACATCAATTCAATACATTTTATTCTACGTCTACGTAACCTATTTCTGTTGGCGATTTATAACAAATTCTGTTTATAGGAGCTTGAGAAGAATGATGCATTTCTAGAACAAACGTTGACGATTACAAAATATTCATATCTAACAAACCTTTATCGTACATATGTACTAAATTTAACATTTTCTGTACTTCTGTATTGCACGGAAAAATAGCGTTAAAGCAGAAAAATGTATTGATAAGAGTGGTAGTAATATTAAAGTTGATATCCACTTAATAAAATTGTGCAGGGGCGTGTAGACTATATATATATATAATATAGGATACACGTGTGTAACTTGATAAGATTTGCAATAACAATAAATAAATATATATAGAATATATATATTTATATAAACAATATAATCTATTTATTGTATGCGTAATAAAATGTAAGATGCATTGAATACTTGCAGACATTATTCTTCATTCTGAAGTTATTTCCTGGATTCGTTTCAAATGCCAACAGGTTGTACTGTACTTAGTCGAACGATGTTTTCACCCACCCTAGTTACTGGTCTTTGGTTGAATAGCTTAAGCGATTGGATACACAATGAAGTGATATGGAACGAGGTCACAGTAATGATTGTTAATTCCTCCACGGGACGTGCTACCATCTAGCGTTGATTACCGAAATTATATTTGAAACTCACCTACACTCGGAGTGATTTTTTTTGTTTTAAATAAATAAGTGATGCAATAAATGCCTTTTTTTTAATTTTTTTTTCTTTTACGTACGGAGAAACTATTATTAAAGAAACATCGCAGTTTTCTAAATCTCTTCTTTGACAGGTTCAAGTCGGATTTACGAAAAGTCAATCAGCTTCATGTTATTTTCATAAAATCAATATTTTTCTACGCGAAAATGGAATGGAAGAATTGTAATTTTGTTTAAGTTACGTTGAAAAAAAATTTTTTTTTTCTAGCGAGCCTATGTAATTATTACTGTTTTTTTTTTTTTATAAATATACACTAAAAAAAGATTAAAAATTCTTAAATAAATTATATTAATATAACTAACTAGATGGAATTCTGATTACATCTTTTTTATATATATATTAATTCTTTCAAAACTAGATTTATTTTTTTTTTTTTTTTAGTTTTAAAAGCATCTGTCAGTCGATATGAATAAGTTATATAAAAACGTGAATAGCATCCATGACAGCACCACAACTTTCCAATTTTTTTTTTTTTTTTTAATTTTTGCTTTTAACTTTAATTTATTGTTAGTTACTTTTAATTTCGAAACTTGGATTTAGACATTGATGATGTAAATATTCCAACACTCAAACTGTGCCAGGAGGCATAGTCTAAATCAAACATCAGCCAACTGATTTGCATATTTACATAGGGATTTTCAAACTAGTTTATTTGAAGGACTACACGCGAAAATTATTAATTTGAATATTTATCGGGGATGCAATATATATATATAATTTTAAAACTAGCAAAAAAGGAAGTTAGTGTGGAGAGTGAAATTCGGTTTTCACTCTTTTTTTTTTTATTGCTAAAAAAACGTTATAACAATCTCTTCTTCAGTAAACCATCTGCGATCGCTCCAAAAGTAAATTTGGAGCGAAATTTCACATTTGAAAACATACTACCGTATTTGCAATGCGACATTTACTTAAGTATCGATTTTAAAAATGACATTTGAATCCT
This sequence comes from Androctonus mauritanicus, assembly GCA_011317285.2. Lineage (NCBI taxonomy): Eukaryota > Metazoa > Arthropoda > Arachnida > Scorpiones > Buthidae > Androctonus > Androctonus mauritanicus. Next base: position 7,798 of record WUQG02296156.1, on the reverse strand, counting down.
TTATGAAGTGAAAAAAGCAATAATTTGGTTTCTTTATTTATACTTATTGCAGATTTTTATCAAATTTCTTCGCAAACCACCGGAAGTCAAAACGGATGAGAGACGGATGCGACGAACGGAACGTACGCTTTTGTTTTAAAAATGGGAACTGGAACATCTGCTCACATTTTTATTATTAAATTTCTGCTATTTGCGACAAATGGAGAAATTCCGTATAAATATTTAATAAACAAGTTAAATAGTCTGATCGGATAATTCGAAAATCATAAAGAATGAAGAATTTTGAGTAATTTATGGATAAAATAAACATGCATAACAAAGAAAATCTTAATAAAAAACTTTAATTTTTATTTTATTTATTTCGATTATAACTAATCTTTATCTAGTTTTATAAGTATTAATATTTTAATCATTTCTTTTTCGTTTTTTTTTTTATAACTGTAACATCTGATCTTCATCTTCAATTCTTAATTTGGATTATTTTTGATCGCTTTCAGCATTTTGTAAATTCTTTCAATATTTATAGTGTTTCCGTAAGAAACTCGTTTATCTTGAATATTTCAATTCTTAATACAGTTTAAAGCTATAATCATTTTTAAAAGGAAAACAGAAACTTACCAGCACTATTTTTATTACGATAGAATCTTTTATAGTTACGTAAGGAAAGGAATTATCTACGAAAGGATTTTATAGTAATAATGAAGACTTAATATATAAGTTTATTCGGTATTATCATCAGATAATTCATATTTTTAAAATATTATATTCTATATGATGATTATATTAATCGAAACCTTCAGTTTCCTATTTTAATTTCAGCGAGTTTACGAAGATTTACGTAAGAGTTATATTAAGTAATAAAACTGTAATGCTATTTATAATTCGTTTTATATTATAATTAATATTAACGAAATTTTCTTTAAACATAAATCAAGTTAATTTAAATTTAAAGAAAAAAAAAAAAGTTTAATTAAATATTGCACTCTAACGATTTTACCATTTCCGTCGATGTCGTTTGAGAATGAAACTAAAAAGCATTTATGTATTAAAATTATTTTTTATTTATAATGTTAAAGTTTAATACCTTTATCTAGTCATTTTCTGATCAAATAAATCGATTTTTTTTTCGAATTTTAGTAAAAAAAAGTAATGATTATGTACACAAATTACAAAAAAATCTCTCCGAATTTTCCTGTAATGTTTGCCGAAAACTATTCTTTCTTGCTACTAAAATGCGAGTAATTAATATAATAAATTTTTTTTTAATTTCTTATATCGTTTTTTGTAAGGAAGGTACTTTTATTCAAAGGTTCCAATTTATTTTTAAATGTCACTTGCCATCTTTCTCAATTAGAAGTCATCTTACATTACAGTATGGCAGCTAAATTATCTATATCGTTAATGCTGTTAAAAATCAGTTCATGCTTTTTGTTAAAGGTTATTTGGACAGATACTGATAACGCTGATTGTAAGTTTATATCTTACACGTCACGCTTATTCAAAATTGTATACTGTACTGCATTTTTATGTTTTCCAAATTGAAATAAAGGCTTAAAGGCGCACAATACTGTTGAATGAAGTTTGTCAGATGTCTGTATGACATTTCTCATATTTTTATTAACTGATATGAAAAAAAAATTCGCATATATTACCGAATTTATTAGAGAACCAAATATATTAAAAATAATGATATGGAATCAATAGCGCTGACATTAAAGGGAAAAATTTCACAGGTAGTGATGTAATATTTCGGTAAAATATTATCCTATTGGGAATGAATTTCGTGAATCCAATAATGATAGCAACATCATTAATCGATCTATAATATATTGAATATATCAGATATTATTTTAAAAATCAGATTATTAATATCAATGATTATTAAAAATTAAATTATTATTAACTTGATAATGATAATCCAATTTTGAACACTCAAGAAAAGATATTAAAATAATCCTTTTGGGAATGATGCAAAAGCGACGTAATGGAAAAGGTCGCATAATCTATTTATCGATCTTTAATAACTTATTTTATACATCATTATATCGATATAATCTTATAAATAATCTATGAATAAAATCTTACTATTTTTATAGAAGCTTAAAAGCTTAAATCGCTAAACAGGAATAGTGTGAATAATTGTTTTCCTGTTCAGAACTTTGTGTATAAATTCTGTCTGGATTTTATGTGAGAGAACGAGTATGGGTTTTGTGCTTTAATAATTTAAGAGGCGGTGATGGCAGAGCCAGATAGACGCTGAAACCAATATAATTTTTCAAGCTAATGAAAAATTGATGATAAACTTAAAATTGAAAATACTTTCGTAGATATTACCGTCAGTAACTTCAAAGTTATATTAAAATTTCCTATGATATAATTTTATAAATGTAAAAATTATTTTACTAGCATGGCTACTTCTTTAAATTCATAATTAAATAATTTAAAATAGTGCTAGTAAATTACAATATATTGCTACAGTAACATATCCAAGAATTAATCTTTGTGGGATGCATAGTTACACAATCTACGATCCTGCAGTGGTTCAGTTGACACTGATGAATTTTTAACATTAATAACAGGAATTAGAGAATGCAAGGTTTACCTGCATTCTCTAGATTTCTGTTATTAATGAACCCTCTAGCTACACTATTATATTGGATTTTGCACTTTTGAGTTTTCTCGGTGTATTGCATTTCTGACATTTCCTTACTCCTATTTAATACAATACTATATTAAATATACATAATGTAAAACGATAAATAGAATAAAATTAAACAGAGTACTGATATTGAATACAGTATTAGAAACTTGATTTTCATAATTTAAAAGTAAAATGTATCTACGTTATACTGGATTTGGCAGTATAACATAGTAAATGAATAATTTTGGATTTTCCCACCATTTAAATCTTATCTACTGATTTCAATTTATAATAACCTTTAATATTAGTTCAAATAATCAAGAGTCTATTCATTCTCTATATATGTTTGAAGAATCTTTGATATAGGAAACATTATCCTGTTTTCTATTCGAATGTTATCATAACCTAGACTATAAATTAAAGAAAAATTATCATTTTAATTATTATAAATATATACAGTAGTAAGTTTATTGATCATTTGAAATCATTTCTGTTTTAGGTTGAAGCAAATGGTTCTATCACGATTATCTTTAAGAAATTCCCTCTTCGTGTCTTGTCTTACTTGTTAGGCTTTTAAAGAAAACTGTGGGTTTAGTGGAATCATTCACTGCTAACCTAAAAACCAAGTGAAGAGAGCGTTATGAAATATATAGTCGAGCATCATTTAATCCCGTTAAATGATGTTCAACTATAAAAAGTATTTGGTACTTTATTATTTAAATAAAGTACCAAATAACTTAGTTTAAAATTACTTCTTGGATCATTTTAAAGTACATTGTGACACAAAAGTGAATAGTTAACAGCTAGCATGAAAATGTGAATTAGACAATTGCTGAAAACCGTAATTAATTGAGATGAATATGAAATTTTCTCGTATAAATTTTCTCACATTATTATTATTAAAGAGCAAATTTTTATTTTTTAGATAAAATTTTGTTTTCATTATTATTAGATTGCTGTTTAGGTGAAAATGCGTTTCCTAAGGAGACGAATAGCGTTATTTTATGGAAATTGTCAGTCCAATGTGATTTGATGATATAAGTTTAGTCTATTCAGTACCATAACCTAAAAATAATTTTTTTAATATATAAATTAATAATATATTATTTTTTATGTTAAATATATTTTATTATGCAAGAATATTAAAACAATACAATATATAATACATATTTTTTATTTTATCAAATTTGTTTTATGTAAAAAATATACAGTTATGTTCCATAACGCTACTGTAAATGCTAAAGGAAATGATTATTTACAAACATAAAAAGAAAAGTATTCTCTTAATTGCTCTGTGTAGAGAAAACACATTTTAATAAACCAAAGATAGGTGAATATGTAAAATATTTTAAAAAAATCTCGTATTTTTAAAACACTGAACATTTTATTGCTGTCCATTTGTCAAACATACTGTACTTTACAGAAATGACCGAAAATGAAACTTAAAATGACTTTTTCTCGGAACCAACCGAATGAATGGAACACTTTTATTCTGCATTTCTGTTTTATTATTATTATTTTAAAGAAATTTTTCTCGTGTACAGTAGTATGTTAAACGTCGTCATTAAATTGTTCCAGGTATAAACATGCATGAAACCACAATGAAATAACGAATAAGAAAGTCGTACCTGATGTGCTACCATCCATACAACAATAGATTTTTCATTATTGTACATAAATAAGTAAGAAAAAGACAATTCAAATAAAATAAACTGTAAAAGTTTAAACTGCTCTAGTTTTATTTGCAAATAAAAGAAAGGATATACTGATCCAAGTTTAAAATAGATAAAACCTGACTGATACTTTGGAAATGCCTCTTGTCGTCCTGTGCTCATTCAAGGAGTTTATATATAAACAGTAACTTTCCCAAAAATTCGAATTCGTATTATTTTCGATGTATACAATTTTGTAGAGTATTAGAAAAAGAAGATTTGTTTATGGGAGATTCACTCTCTGGCTATTTTATTACCTTCTTCTAAAAGTGCAAATTGGCAGTTCCATTGTTAAAAAAAATTTAAAAAATGCATCTCGAAAACTACATGCAAATTCTTTAGTTCATTTCATTTAGTAGACCCATATTTTTTAGGAAAATTATATGATTCTCACAGCTCTCTGAAAATGAAATTTTGTTATATTTACTGATTTTAAACTTTTACCGCGAAACTATTTTCTAGAAAACTATAATTCGGTATGGCCTAGTAACCCTACACTATTCAATAATTTCCTAAAATCGTTAATTAAGTTAAAATAAATAAATATAGCACAATTATCTAAAATTATTTCATCTAATAAATAATGCATAAATCACCAATGAAAATCGACGATAATTGCATATACTGTATAAATATAAATCTGTCATAAGATATCACGAATATTGTGGAGGATATGTTTAAATAACTATGATTTCTTTGTCCGTGATTTTCTTCCTTACTATAACGTAGGGCCCCAAAATAGTCTAGTGCTGGATCTCCAAAATCATAAGGGCTGCCTATTTAAAATAAAAATGCAATAAATTGATATATTGCAGGGTTGGGATCACTGTATGATATAAATATGGCAATCTCTGATATTTTCATCAGATTTTTGCAATTTTCAATAGTTCTGATTAATAATCAAATATTGATGATGATTATACATTTATCTGGAACACTATATTTGCTCTTCCAATGACTATTGTATGCTATATACATTTCCTATTCTTAAATTTTAATTGAGACAAAATTTCTTTTATATATTTTATTTTTTATTTCACATTTTTATCTTTCATCTCTATTTGAATATTTTGTAACCTTTCAATAATGATTGCTGCCAGAAAAAGTATGTTATTTCCAACCAACACAGTGTTGTTTCTTATTTTAAAATTGGAAAATGAAAAAATTTGTTATGATATTTACTGTAAGATAATCCTGGTTTCAAAAAACTTAAAACATGAAAAAATCTGTATCTTAGAATCATGGAAATATAATTATTATTTATGTTACGTTTTCTAATAAAAAGAAAAATTTATTTATCTAACTTGTAAGATGAAATATAAAAACAAAATGATGAGATTTTAGTTTGAATGCTGTCTGATCGCTCAGTGATTTAGATTAGATATATTTATTTGTTATTGTTCATAGCATCTACCTGTTAGGTGACTGAGATATATGAATATCAGTAAGAATATAAACATTTTGGCCAATCTTGCATTTAACCTGAATGATCATATTAACAGAGTATGGATAATTGGCAGTGCACAAAATCTTTCCAACAAAAATTATGTGGGGTATAATGCTGTACTATATATACCCTCATTTCAGATCTCATAGCATTGTCAGTTTCAGAATGGGGAAAATTTTAGATGGGATTTCAGTAATGTATGACAGAATAATATTATATTATAACTAGTATGGACAGTAAAATTGATTTTATTTTAGTTGGGTATGTTTGTACTTTTTAAACTGTGTTGATTCATGATTGATATTCTTCATATCTAATTATGAAGTTTAATCCTTCTTAAGGAAACAAATGAAATCCATGCAAAAAATATCAGCCCTAGCAACAGACATTTCATGTCATCCTGTTACTGTGATTTATATATTTTTGCACAAATTTCATTCCAGTTTCTTCAATAGGAAGAACTGAACTTCATAATATATTTGAAGGGCATCAATCATGAATGAGAACAGTATATAAAGTTCATAATTTATGGGCTAATTTGGTTATCTGTATATAAGATTTGGGTTAGAATCCTGAAAAAATTATTGTTAAAATGACAGAACATAAATTTGTAATGTTTCCTTGATTTAATTTTACATCAATTTAGAATTTTTCATAAATGATTTATTAATAAGGAGCAAAAACAAATTTTTGCTTTCCAACACAATAAAAATTAAAAAATGTCACTAAGTTCCAATAGCAAGGAGCAGATTTTAATAGCATACTATACACAAAGAAGTACTTTTGCTATCAAGCAGCCAAAGTCAGCTTACAAAAAGTTGTTTCTCTGCTATTGAGCTTATTGACATCTTTTGATTTATTAATCTTTTGCATTAAGATTTTTTGCCTATCTATGATCATTAAAAAGATAGTAAAGACATGATCTTGTAAAACACAGTATCCAGGTAATGAAAATACTTATTATTTTAAAAGTTCAGATATGATTTGCTATTAACAGCTTGTTATATAATCTGTGCTAATGCAAACCATTTTAGAAAAAAAGATTGGTTCATGCTATACTAAACACACTGCATAAAACTAGATACAGATTTCTCTCCATTTATGAATATTTGTTTTGTGAATTTTTGTATTAACAAATTACACAAATATTCATCAGTTTTTTGATTTACCAAGATAATTTTCATAAGAAACTTAAAAAAAAAATTTCATCAAGGATCAACTAATCTATCAGCATTTATTTAAATTAATGATTGAATCTTGTAAAGAAACTAAGTCTTGGTTTGGATAATTACAAAATAAAATACAGCAAGCTTTAGAGAATATTTTTTGATTCAAGAAAAGACTTTATGCTGTCTCTTATTCAGTACCATACTTATCTTTCTTGAGGCCCAAGGTGGTATTAAGTTGTGAAGCCTTGACAAGAATAAGAATTTAAAATACTAGTTCAAACCTACTTGCTGTTCATTTCATTTCAATATCTAATAAAATAGCACTAAAAGCAAGTAACATACATCAAATTATTTATTCAGTATAACGTTTTTGGACTCTCATTAGTCCCTCCTCAGTACATATACAAACACCTATAACAGAACACCTTAACAGGTATTCTGTTAAGGTTAATCCGAAGACGTTATACTGAATAAATCTTTGATGTATGTTACTTGCTTTTAGTGCTATTTTATTAGATATAAGAATTTAAAAACATTCATATATTGTATAAATGAAATTAATAGGGCCTGGATAAAATATTGCTAAAAGGTAACAAAGCAATATACTTCTTTTTAAATTCAAGTTTTAAAAAATAATTGTATTTCGATTCGATTTCAACAAAGCAATATACTTTGTTTTATATTTAAAAACAATTCTACTGCCCCACTTGATAGTGGCAAGAAAAATAACTGTTCAGTAATAAATCATGGCATGTTATTTGAATTCAATAGAGATAAAAATTGTTTTTTTATTTATGTAATGTATTCAAATATCTTTATCTTAGTATTC
>WUQG02296045.1:0-19461 GCA_011317285.2 Androctonus mauritanicus | reverse complement strand
AGCTGTAATATTACCAAAGCCAAATTTTTGTAAATTTTGTAGCTATAATATTACCAAAGCCAAATTTTTGTAAATTTTGTAGCTGTGATATTACCAAAGCCAAATTTTTGTAAATTTTGTAGCTGTAATATTACCAAAGCCAAATTTTTGTAAATTTTGTAGCTATAATATTACCAAAGCCAAATTTTTGTAAATTTGATAGCTATAATACCATCAAAACTTGGTTCGTTGCTATCTTTGCTTTGATATTGCCAAAGATTGACATTTCAAGTAAGAATGATTGAAGATCTTTCTAGAGATTGATTCCATTTCAGAAAGGAGACTTAAGTTAGATATTTGTCTCGAAAACAACCGATATAAACACTGTTCCTTTTTTTTTATCATTATCATTTCTATTTTTCGGAAGTTTTCTGGAAAGAATAAACAAAATTTTTGTGTTTTCTTCACCGAAACAACTCAATATTATTTTTCTGCGTATATTAATTATAAACTGCGACAGGCCATGGAGATTTTAAGTTCCGTGCTAAATATAGTCCGCGGAATGGCACGTGTAAGACATCCGGTTTCGCACGCGCGCAACACTAGACCGCCTTAGCTCGCGCCATTCAAGACATCCGGTTTTCCACGTGCCACGCACGAGATCTTTTTCATACCTCTCGGTTTCCTTTTCTTCTCGGCCTCCTCTAACGAAAGGGGTCAGAGTTCGTAAATTAGTCCTTGTTGCACGTGTCGTCTGGGTATCTATTACATCAGATTTCCTGTTTCAATGCATGGATTCAACCTGATGATAAAAAAAAAGGCCAACCCATAACAATAATAGGAAAAGAATCTGCTTGGATAAGAAATAGTTCCATTAATAGGTTTAAGTCTGCATCCTCTTACAGATCAACCGAAATTTTCGCTTGAGGGCAATCCTTACATAATTTTTTTTTTTAAAGTTTTTCTTCAGAAAATAGGATTTGACTGGATGTAAAGAATAAAAAATGTTTCTATATTTACACTATATGCAGTATTCTGTCGTGCAGTATATGTTTAAACTAGGAATGTCATTTTTATAAAAATATAATTTATCATTTCTTTAAAATGCAATATTTTTGTTAAATTGTTTTACTTATGACTGAAATGTGTATAGATAACTGTTGAATCAAAAAAATTCGTAATTTTAATTATAAATAAATTTCATGCTGATAATCAGTGGCTATCAGAGAAGTGGCTGCCCCCAGGCCTCACGATTTTAGGGGCCTCAATTTATAACTCAAATATGTTGGAAAAAGTATATTTTTTATATATTTTTATACTGTTCAAGCTTCAGTGTTTGTCAAAATTTGAAATTCTCTATCACTGTGTTTTCACTTTTCTTGTACATTTACAATTTGTATTTGTCAGTTCTTTTTTTTTTTTAAAAGGCCTCGAAAATATTATTTGCCCTGGGCCTTGCGTTTTCTATGAAAGTCCCTGCTGATGATGATAATCTTACTGTAAAATCAAAATAATAAGTAAATTATAAACACTTTAAATAAGTATATAATGTTGTTTAAACAGAATCTCCTTGTTGACAGTGCTTATTGCTTGTTTGTTTATTATATGCTTTATATTAACTGGAAATGGAGGAAAACTTTCATGTAATTCTGTTTTTTTTTTTTTGTTTTTTTATATAGTATTGTTGTTATATTTATAATAAATATATTAAAGCTATAATATACTGTAATAAATATAACTTTATAAGTTAAATTGCTGAATGATATTTAATGAGTTTGAATTACATATGGCATCTTTTTCATCAGCAGTTATCTCCAGTATCTACTGTAAAATACTTTTCCATACCAAATCGAGAAACTTATAATCATTTTCTAAAATAATTTAGACTTTTCTGTGGTTAATTTCTTCAAGAATGTTTAATTTTCTCTTTTGTAAAGAAAATATAATGTCATCTGGAGTTTTTCTTCCATCCAGACAGATATTATGAAGATTGTTTATAAACGTATGCACAAAAAGCTTTTTTAATTCAAGAACAAAACTTTTATATATGTAGTTTTTCCTTGGAAAACACATGAGATGTATTTAACTTACAAAACAATTAAGTAACTGCCTTAAGATAATAATGGCTGAACTAACATCTGTTTCTATAAAACTGTATGTTTGCAGTAATTAAAATAATTTTCTCTTAAAAAAAGTTGTAGATTTGAGAGATCAAAATCCAAATAATGTAGACTTATAAGACAGAAAAACAATTTTTAATACTGTAAAAACAGCAAAATATCTTTTTCATACATTTGAAAAATATATATTGAAATCAAAACTAAATCTGTTATAGTTGCAGTTAATAAATTGTATATTTCAGCTAGTGAATTTATAAAACAAAATTTCTTTAATAATAATTAATTGGTTAAAAATACAAAGAAAATCTTTTAATTCTTATAAATAAATATTAAATGTCTTCGTACTTTCCTATTGTTCGTCAAAGGATTGAATGCATTTAAATGATGATGATGATGATAAATTAAAATTACTTGGATTTATCAATGCATGTAAAAAAAAAATAAAGATGATATCAGTTCTTATTTTAGAAAAAGTTGATTACAATAATTGTTTGCAATATTAAATGGCAATCATTATCATCATGCTTTAGATATATTAGATACAGAAAACCAAATTTAAGTATTGTTAACATAACAATTAATTCTAGATCCAAAACACTAAAAATTTAAGTAAAAAATTCCTGTGTGGAAGAAATTTCAAAGCACATTTTTTGCATATTTTTGTACATCATTAACTTGCAAAATTGAATAAATGACAATTAGCAGTTTTTTTTTGTTAGACTAAAATGTTTGTTCGGAATATTAACCTTAGAACAAGTATGTCCACAAAATCAAGATATCAGCCTACGTCAAAGTAAACAAAACTGGATTGGTGTGGCTTTATCATTGTATGTTGTTAGCTTTACACAACCAAGGTCTGACAGCCATAGAACCATTGGCTTAACTTAAAATACTTTAACATCAAAATAGGTTTAGAAATATGCAGGTTATCTTATTTATGAACAGACAGGAGGATCACATCAACTACACAGAGATATTACTGAGAAAACAAAATACTTTCCTTCCATTAAATATTATCAGTGTTCCTGTCTCCAAATATTTATCAGAAAAATGTGTATATATATAAACTAATATTATACCAGTTAAGGCATTATCCAGTTGTTAATCTATACATCAAACAAAAGCAAGTAAAAATGAATTTAATTACGAATATCTACTTTACAGAAATATCTGAAATTAATTAAATTTAGAATATGTTATTTTTGCATAAACATGACAGTCATTTGCAAAATAAGCTCTAAATAATTCAGGGATTTAGATATTGTATATAACAGATTAGACACACTTAATTTTTGATATTTTAAAAGGTTGTAAATAATTTCTTTTTTTTTTTTTACTATAATTTTTTAAATCATTGTTTAAAATAAAAATACTTTAGATAATTTCTATATTTAAAAATGTGCGGAGTCAGTAATTCATTTTGTTTTGTGCTGTGTTGTTTTTGGTGGATTATTAAAAGTGCCAAGTTTTAATTTAAATAATTGTGCTCATATTTTGTTTGTGTGCACAATGTTCATCTATAATAAACTGAATAATATAGCAAGTTAATGAATGATGCAGTATAATACAGACTTAAAAATCATGCTGCTTTAGATACAATGGGATGTGTGTGTTTGAAATACTTTTTCATAGTGATTAACAAAAATTAAAAATGGTATAAACTTTAATTAAATCAACCTAAAATATATATTAAATATTTATAAAATATTTCGTTGTATATAATTTTAAGTTTCTAGCTTACAATTTCATCTATTATTCTGTATTTTTGCATGATGATGGAAGAGTTGTATCATCATCATCATGCAGTGAATCATCTGTTCTGTTCTTTTGTTTAGAGATCTCTGTTTTGCATAGCGATGCATTACGAAAAATCTTAATAGTTAATTTGAACACGGGGAAAATAATTCTAGTTTAACAACTTTTAAATCATTAGATTAGGATGAAAGATTTCCGTCTTAAATTTAAGTCTCAATAAAGGAATATTTAAATAAGAATCGAGTTAAGTTGCCTTAAATGCTAGCTTAGGTTGATAGTTTAATTAGACTAAGTATCCAGTTAAGGCAATCTTGCTCTAAATTCCTGTTAGTCTGTGTATGCAGTACGGTGTTATGTTGCCCATCTTTTAAATTCGGAACTCCGATAACTTTAAACCTCCTCTTTCAGTCCTACTATAGTCGGAAAGATTTCACAGCATCCTTTGGAAGTCGGCCATATTGGCAGATTGCTGCCGTCCAATAAAAATTTACTTGTCTTGGTTTACAAGCAGAGTTAAGAATACCACAAAACTGGCGAAATAACGCACTACAAAGAATTTATTCCAACCATCAATTGTAGGCGATACGGTAAGCGAAGTTTCTTCTATATTAGCCATATATCTCTCTCTTTTCGCTTTTTTCTTATTTGTCTGTTTATAAAAACTAAAATAGAAAATCGCGTTAAAAAAGTTAGCAAGGGGTGGAACAAAACGTTTGATTGGGCGTCCCAGTTTTCTGTGGGTGTTGGTTTTTGTATGTTCTCTCCTAAACTTTTTTTCTCCGTTATTCCGTTTTTTCTGACGCAATAACACGGTTTTCACTTTAAAATAGCGGTCGAGGTTTTTTTTTTCTGTAATAGGGAACTATTTATTTAATTATCTAATATGTATTTTGATCGTATAAAGACCGAACTAATAAATTGCGCATCGCAAAAGTCGCATGTCTACCACGTCCTATGTGTATTATCAGTTTAAGTAGTAATAAATTAATTTCCATTAATAAGACATTCCAGTTGAGATATATAGTTAAGTAAATGGATTTTCGGTAATAAAACTTTTTTCAATTCTTTACCAGAGTTTTGGGAGTTAATGTGCTATTGAAAATAGTTTCTAACGTATTGGATAAAAAGTTAAAAACTTCTTATTTTACTTAATTTAATCCCAATTCGTTTATTTATTTTCTCTGGAATTTTCTGTATCGGTCATTAAAAGTAATAATCCTTTTCTTTTTTGAACTCTCCGAATCGTTGCTTTAAATTGCTCTCAATAGAGATGAGAAGAATTTAATTAGTTTCTTTTCTCGAATTGGAAAACACTCTCTCCCTCTCTCTCTCGTTCCTTTCCTTAAACGAAAATAATAATAAACGATTGCATTTTTTTGCCATGATCGTTTTCATATTTTTGCGTATGTGTCATAAACTTATATCGAGCATATGCTAAAACTGCGACGAACAGCTGTTAAGATCGCCTCACGGTCTGTCTTTTTAAAAATGCGGGTCACATAGAAGTACCCCAGATACGGGTTTTAGAAAAAGCGTTTTTTAAAAAAGAGGGGAAAAATTCGTTAAAAGTGAAGTTTGTTTATTACAAATCACGACTGCGTTAGAGAGATCGAAGCAAAGGTTAGAAGGGGGCCTCTTCCATACAACATTAATATTCAGAAACAAGCAAACTTAACTAATCAGTATGGATGCCGTTTTGGTAAACTTCAAAAGAAGGGGAAAAAAAACACCTCCATAAAACGAGAATAACGCTAATGATGAATTCATTAATCTGTTTATTGTTCAATCTGTATTTATAAAAAAGAAGAAAATGCGTGCAATAGAGTACTAATTAACGGATTCTTCGGATCATAGGCCTTCTAGTGAGATGCTATATACAGGAACTTTCAGAGAAAATTCGAGGCCGGGAAAAGTAATATTTTTGAGGCCCTTCAAAAAAGTAAAAAAGACAAAATTAACAAATATAAGTGTACAAGAAAAGCGAAAACATTGATAGAGAACTTCAAATTTTGACAAACACTGAAGCTCCAACAGTATAAAAATATACAAATATATTTTTTCTAACCTATTGAGTTACAATGAGGCCCCGGGCCCCATCTTTAAGCCACTGGTTATATATATATATAAATAAATCAGGCCTGAATATTCCACAACTAATTTTGTAAAGAAACAGTTTATTTATTTACCAAATTATTTGTGGGATATTCTTTATAATCACCATTTACAATTTGTCAAAAAAGAATTTTTTAATACATATCAAAAAAAGCTTAAGTAGGTTTATAAAAAAAAAAATCACATTTTTTTTTTTTTTTTTAAGGGGATTTAAGAGTGCAGCGTGTGTCTGGAACATAACGAATTCTCTCTTCCTTTCGTTATTAAGTTCTCGAAACATTGGTTTATATCTATGGTTTCTTGTCGACATAGATTTAACGGGCAATCAGTGATACAATTGTCCTCCGAAGAATAATCGTAGAAAACCTATAACAATAGGCCGGCTATCAAATAAGGAGGATTATTTTAAATATCGGCCACATAACTGTAATAGTTAAGTTGAAATGCCCATTAAAAGAATGCGATAAAAAAAAAAAATCCTAGTTGGAAAATTAAATTAGAATTACCAATTTCGTGAGCGAAAAGAAAGGTCATTCGATATAGATGATAGCAGTTAAAATTTAATGTAGTTTGTACTCTTAGACGGCGATTATTATTATTACCATTTTTTTAATACTTATGTAAATTAATTTGTCGTTGAAAAAAATGAGATATATTTTAATCCTTTAAATCGAGTCGCTAGGTAGATTTTTCGTCGCATGTCGCGGCCATAGTTTGTCATCGAATGCCATTTGAAATGTGGGACTAGGTTAAAGTTGAAGGACAAGTATAATAAATCTTACGACGGACTTTACATCCTGGAATTATCTTACAGAAGCGTTGGAAAAATTTGTTTCCGAATTTCTCTCGTAAACAGTCGCCATTTACGTAAACGTAACTTTGTCTAATAAATGCGTTTTTTGTTCGTTCGTTTTTGATCAATTCAGCGCGAATTTAAATGCGCAGTTTATAGAATAATAGGAATTGTTTGTTGCGCGATGATATCCTACAGATTCGTTAGTCTCTTACTTGGCACGTACTTTGACCAAGCCCATATGTCAATTGCTAAAGCTTACTGGTTGTATAACAGGGCATCAGCACATTCCAGTGCGGTAGGCGTGGTTTCAGTATGACGTAAAACTGAAGCTTGTTTATGAAATCTAACTGTAAACTGGGGTTGGTTGATTTTCTGGTGTAATTAATACATGAAAACTTAATAATATCAAGCGCAATTGTTGTTATGGTGTTGAAATTCAATTCATTGTCTTTTTTTTTTGGCATTATAAGATTTAATGTTTTGTGTGTATTAAAACTATAAGTGATAGAAAAAGTTATTTATTATCCACATAAAAAAAAGGTGCATATTTTTAATTATTCCCCAAATTCTTTCCCATTTATTGCAGTTTTTTTAATTCATAAATTGAGTATTAAAATTATAAATAAAAGTGATCACATTTGCAAATTATTTTTTTAATTTTAAGCTGATTCAATATATATATACACACACACACATATATACACATTATATATAAAATTATTATTGCTAGCCAAATTTTAATTTAAAAAGTTATTTAATACTACTACATGCTCTAATACAGTATGCATTTTAATTTTGTTTACTGGATAAAGTGAATATAATGAAAATATTTTTGAATTTTGAGCTCACAGCTACAAATTGACTCACTTCTAATTCATTTCCTTTATGCTGTCTTCAACCCACAAAAAGTATAATGGCTTCTAATGTACTTTGAGTTAAATATATACCCTTCAAGATGGTTCTATTTATTGATCCAGTTGAAGAAGTAAGTTAATTATCGACCTCTAAATTTATAGAATTATCAGGTAAGAATGCCAAAGTTCTGTTTTTGATATATCAAAAGTAAATTAAAGATAAAAAATCTATCTATAAATAAAAGATAAATTATAAGTTGTAGAAATTGCATTATCTATAATTTATATTAGAACATAAGGAATTATAGATGAATGAGCTTTTTTAAGATGAATTTTTTGTTTTATTTTGAATTAATATGTACAATATCAAGATATCATTATAAATTTTTTCAATTTTGTTTAAACATTTGCTATTTTTAAGTGAAATATAAACTGAAATATTTATTGTGTATGTAGTTATGATCGATCAAATTACTAAAAAGATTGATGTCATATAAACTTGCTATCTAAGTGCTTAATAGATACTATACAGTAAAATATGAAAATTAAATTTTTTCTTTCCTATTTGTTCAAAAATAAAATGCTAAATAATAATTTTTTAGGTAGAATAGACACATGACTATTTCTATATCTGTAAATAACTATTGTTTAACATAAAATAGCAAAATTGATATGATTTGAATAATTAAATTTTATTATTATTATAATTTTCTGAAGATGTATTTCATATTTTAATAATCATAGGGGAAAAAAACATGATTAACAAAGAAAAAAACATTCAAAATTGATATTGTAGATGAGATTGCTTTGAATGCTGATTATCATTTGCTATAGTCAGAAAAGACATATGATGAAACTACGTTACTAGTTGATAATTTTCTAAGCAATTTAAAAGTCAAAACCCAAGCAACTTATAACAAAAATAATGAAAATGTTTATTTTTCAACATAAAATACAATTTTCTAATGCATTAGAAAACAGGTTTTTAGTTGCAGGTGTTGTTGAATAGTTTTTTTTATTTTATAATATATATATAAAAAACCTGTCTAATATACATTTAGATAATATATAAGATTGAAGTTTGTAGAAAATTTCTAAGACCGTTTCAAAATATATCAAAAGTTAATTTAACAAAATTTTGAAAATTATCATTAATCTCTCATCCAAATTCACTAATACATTATAAATATGAATTTGAATCACTTTATTCAAGTATACAAATTTAGTTCTAATAGATAACTTGAATATATAGACTTGATTTTGAAAATTTTATGTAGTTAACCAAAACTTATTTCCGATCTATATTAGGAGGTAACACAAACACAACTTCAAACAACAAAAGTGCAATTATCGGGAAATATGCATAATATAAATATTCTTATTACCACTTCTGATAACAGATTACTGATTGTATTATATAAGTTCTAAAAGAAACTACTTGCTTATACATAACTCAGTCTACAAAAACAGCACTACAGCAAGTAACAGGTTTTTGTAGACTGAGTGATTGTATTATAGTTCTGTAGTATTGTAGCAGTTTCTGGAAAAAATCTATATGTATAAAGATACAGATCTGTACTTTTTATTTGATCTGAATGAAAATTAAATCTTTAATTTGATTAATATTCCTTATTATATTGCTTAATTTACTGTGAATTGCATATGCTAATATATTTTGCATGTTTAATTATTAAATATACTAATATTAAAGAAGAATATTATATACTGAGAAAAAATATAAAAGAAATTAGTATTAAAAAAATACTAATTTCTTTTATATGTTTTCTCAATTATTGTATATAAAGTTCACCTATTTGAGATAATTTTAATTTCAGATTTCATAGAGCTAATTTAATTTATATATATTATTATATAAATTCATGTAAAGAATAAAATATTAGATTCAATGGTTATCAAATATATTAATAATATATTTCAGGTTTTCTTAATTTGAATATGTATTTAACAAGATTACTAATTAAAGAAAATGGTTTTTTCAAAACTAATTTAGTTTTATCAAGAAAATTGGTAAATTTGAAATATGTATCATAAATCATAATTATAGCTGAGATTTTATGAATAATTAACAAAACTCTTATTAAAACAAATAATATCTTCAAAGGAATAATCATTTTAATAATGTATAAAATAAAAAATAAATTACTTTTTCGAATTTAGTTTTTTTACAAATTTTTATATAATAATGTTTAAAAAATTACTTTTTATATACAGTAGATCATCTTTTATCTGAAATGATTGGTTCCAGAGCCATTTTAGATAAACAATATTTTCAGATATTAGATATCTTTAATTTTTCATTAGAAAAATGAACTAAAAAGACGTTTTGACAAGTTATTATATGAAATAAACAACATTAATGAACTCATATATATATATTTAAAAATTCTTTTATGCAATGCAAATACTGTAATAAAAATTGCAAATAGTGAAAATATATTCATTAACGAATAAATGCTTCTTGTCATCTTTGGGTCACAAAATCAATCAAAATATCTGTATTAACCTATGAACTGATTTTTCAATTGTTTGTTGTTTGGATAAACTATCTTCTATTATAAATGAGAATATATATGCAGATGATAGTTTTAAATAAGTATTTGCATTTTAAAATAAGACTTAAAATAATAAAAACAATAAATGTATTCTGATAATGTAAAAATTATTGTTTTATTTAAGTATAAAAATAGTAACATGTAAAATTGATATTTTATCTTAAAAATTAATAATTTTAGTATGATATCTTAAATAAGGCTATAGCTAAAACTTGTTAGAACATGATCTGCTATAACGTTGAATGATTTTCTAATGTTGATTTTTCACCCAAATCATTACTGCTTTTGTAAATTTCAAAGAAACATATCTGTTATTAGTCTTCCCAAAATAAAAATATATTGGTAGTATATAAATGCAAGTATACTTTTATATGACTGCCACTACGCTTTTGTTTTTGATACTAATATTTCTTAGTGTTTTTTTTCCTTTCTGTAAACCCTAAACCAATCCAACTCAACTGGCATCATTTAAATTGTTAATTTTTAAAAAAATTATTATAATAATAACCTAAATATTCATTATAACTTTTATAATAATAACCTATTAGTTAAACATCAGGCAATTTTATTATTATTTTGGATGAATGACAGACCTAAATAATTTTGAACATTGTTTAATAATAAATGCTTACAAATAATCTATTTGATTTATATTTCAGTTTTTAAAAAATATAATTGCATATAATTTTAGGTAATTTTTAGTGTTATTTTCAAAGAATTCAATTGTGCTGTTATCACCCCATAATTCTTGGATGAATTGAGTACATCTATGAAAAAAATAACTTAAGTACTTTAAGCAGGAATATTAAGATTTTTTTTATTATAGTAAAAATACAATTACTAATAATAATATACTTATTACTATAATACTTCTTCTTCTTTAGGTGCCATCTCCAATTGGGAGGTTGGTGGCCAGCAAATACCAGAATTCCCGATCCCTTGTCTCATGCACAATTTCCTCTGTACTTAGTCCAATCCAGTCCTTCAAATCATCAATCCAGCTTCTTCTTTTCCTGCCTCTAATTCTTTTTCCCACAATAAGTCCTTCCATGCGGAGTTGAGGTATTCTATATTTACAATTGTCTCTAACAACATGACTGCAATAAGCCAGTTTTCTTCTAAGAACAGTAGAGAGAATTTCCTTTCCGTAGTTTGCTCTTTGTAGAATTCTATCATTAGACAATATGCTAACCCACTTGATTTTCAACATCTTTTTGAGACATCACATCTCAAAAGCTTCTAACTTATTTTTGCATCCTTCAATAGTGTCCATGTTTCACATCCATACAGCAAGACAAGCCAGATATGGCATTTCAGAATTCGCAATCTCAGTTCAAACTACTACACTTATTAATAATAAATCTTAGCATTCCTGCTTAAAGTATCTGTTGAATTATTTGTATTATTTTGAGCAACAGAACTTTAAAGTTAAGATTATATATGTGTAATTTGATGTTGGAAATATGCTTGAATTTGTTAGTACAATCCTTCTTATTTTTTGATGTGATGTTTGAATATTCATTGCCTTACAAAGGATTTTAGTTTTATATTGAATTTTTTTTAATATTGTTTTTTAAACAATATTAAAAAAAATCAATGTAATGGCATTTTGTATATGAAATTGTAAGTCTAGCTAAATAAAAATTTCAATTTGTTATCAGATAGGTCTTTTTATTTCATTGCTCACTTTTGCAAAATATTTAAAATGAGTACAATTAGAACATTTTATATTGATTAAGTATTTATATATATAAAAACCTTATTCTAGTTGTGCTTATTTTTACTGTTTTGGATTTAATAAATTTATATGAATTCAACTAAAATTGTAATTTCTAGTATATATCTGAAAATAATTTATTTTTACCAATTCTTGAGAGGGAATTTTTTACAAAAAAACTTTTTATATAGAATGGATTATTTTTAAAATTTCAAATAAATTTTACTGTAAAGAGAGAACTATAATATATTTTCATGATTAATTTTTATTTATTTCAAATATTTATTATTGCTTAAAAAGAATTAATATATATACCGGTAATTTTATAATCTTTATATTGTGTTTCTGTAAAGGGAATATTGCAATTCTGTAAAATAGTAAAATATAATTAAAATTCAATGAAAACAAGCACTAACGCAGTATAGGATAATTCAAACATAAGTTTATTTCAAACGAACAAGCACTTTCGGCGATAATATTATTATATAATTAAAATGTGCATTTTATTGTAAGATATTGTCAGTAATTTTAATATAATATCTTCTTCTCTTTTTTGTCAATTATTTGATTAAAAAAAAAGCTAAAGATTTTATTTATTGTTATTATTATTATTAATTTATAAGTATATTTAAAATTAACTAAAGATATTTAATTATTATTCAATACAATTTGTAATTTTGCAAAGGTTATATTGAATTATTATTTTTTTTTTTAAGTTTGTTAGTCTTTCAGATTTGTTATTAAACAAAAATAATTATAAACAGTACACAATGCGAAATAATTTTATATATATATATATTATTTAATTATTATTTTATATGATATTATGCACTTTCTAATGATTCACAAAAAAACTGAGAATTGTGTATAACAGAAAATAATAAATATAAATTGTTTGTGAAATTTGTCTAAAAAAAATAATTTGTTTGATCTTTTTATGGCACAGATAAAATATTAAGATATTTATATAAAATGGAAACTTTTCATTTATTTTTAATTTATTTATTAGACAAATAAGATATTGGTTTGATTTTTAGAAAATTAATTATATGGAATATTAAGAATGTATTAGTATTTTAATGTAAAAGTTAATATATATTATTACTATTTGTACAATATTAATAAATATAAATTTATTTATTACTGCATTAAAATAATAATTTAATTTATTAAAATTAATTATCCCTATAATTAATTAATTTAAAATACATTCACATGAATTTTAGATTTTATCATCATCAAGTTAATTCATTTTACTTTATATATAAAAAATTAATGTTTTAAATAATAACTTGATAAGCATAATAATTTACTTTTATGTATTGATTTCCAACTGGAATGTTTCAATTGACTAACTGAAGTTATGCTTCTTTGAATAAAAATGAAAATTGGCTTTAAATTTGATATGGAAATTATTATTCACACAAATTAAATCAAAATTCATACAAGCATAATATTTATTTTGTTTGAAATTTAATTTCATTTTATCTCTATTTTCCAAATTTATTAAACAACTTTGTCACACAGAATGATTTATTATTAAAATCTTATTATAAAGAAAAATTATTCATTGGTTTGCATTATTCTTAATAAGTTTTTTTTTCTTCAGTTCAAGCAAGAATCACTACATGGCAGTAAAAGATTTATTTCTTAAAATATTTTTAATTTTTAAAAAGTCATTAGAAAGGGATTCTATGCTAAATTTTATGAATTATAAAATTTACCATTTAGTCTTAAATATTTTCAGCTGTTTTATAAACATTTTATAGCTATTTAGTATTTTTTTAGAATTATTTTTATCTTATAATTTGAAGAATATAATAGATTTTTTTTTCCACTCATTCAATCATCATGAAATCCTATTTTGTAAAAGATTTCTCTATTTCATATGTTTCATTTTATATATAAATATTTTTCCATTATTGAAAGTTACATCATTTTTGAAATGAATGCATGTGACACTTTATGCCGATAGCTTTGTTTTACTTATTTTTTTTGTCATAATGCTTATGAGAGAGAAAATTATCACTGTGACAATAAATTGCCCAGCTACATTGCTTATATACAAGTATTTCTTCTGTTACAAACATCTAAGTGATGAATTTTCATATATACAAATTTATCTTTTGTTTTCCTTTTTAGAAAATTTCAAAGATTATACAAGAATTTTAAACATTGCAATAATGAAATAGTCTGTTGATAAATGTATTTAAAATTAAGTGGTTATTAATGTATGACTGCAGTATTTCAATATGGTAGATCTTCCATCAAAAATCTTCACATCATAATTGAACTTTTTAATGTTTCGAAAATTTTTTAAAAGTTTTTAATTGGTTTAAGTATAATTAGCATACTTTCCAAAGGAAATGGAGACTTATAAGATAGAGCTCATGTCTGTCCCTCCTTATTAATAACTTTTGAACTAAACATATTTCCATGAAATTAAGTAATAATGATTTATCATTAATGATTACCTCAACATAATTTAATTCTGTTAAATCATTTAATCTTGCATGATTACATTTTATTTTTTCAAAATTTTATATTTATATCAATAGATGGTATTAAGTGTTAGTAACATAGAGATACCATACAGCTTACCTATCATCAATGTTATGACACAACAATGGATGATGCCCAATGATGTAATGTCAAATGATGTCACAATGACATTGCATCACTTCAATGATGATATCATCATGACATCTATGTTGATCAAATCAATGTCAATATTGGATGCAAAAGGCAAATGGATTGCGAATGCTATAATAAATGAAACATTCAGAAAGTAAATGATTTACAGTAATTTCTTTCCTTCAGGATCTCTGCAGCATTCACAGTAAATATAGATTTTTGAGTTATGAATTTTTTGATTGATGAAAAAACTTTAAATTATGAATGGAATTCATTTATAAGATCTGTATTCAGAATCAAAATTTTGAAAATACTTCAGTAGTGGCATGGGGTCTGACAGATCTGACATAAAATTATTTATCAATTTAAATATAAAAATTTTCAGAAATATCTCAGAAAAATCTACCTTACTAAGTTCCTCTCCTCTTTGAAATGCACTATTGCATTTTTACCTTGAGTTTAAACTCTTTACATAAAAAAAAAAAAAATACCTGAGATCTGTAATACCTTGCCACCATTTATATTTATGGATTTCTTACTGTTGCATTAAATAATGTAGTTAGTAATCTAGAAATAATAATCATGTGATTATGCTGCAATAGTGAAACAATTCATGACTGAAAGTTTTAAAAAAAATATTTTTTTTCTAAATGTTATATAATTTTTATATCATATTTATAGCTCATATTAAATTTACTTTTTCAGATCAAATTAACCATATTTTTATGCAATTTAGATATAATATGCTAAATTCTGAAAAAAATTTAACTTATTACTGTTCTTGTCCTGAAAAATTATTTGGTTATTAATATCTATCATATAGAACTAAAATACATTTTAAAATTTTAAAGAATAATAGAAAAACAAGGATTAGCATTGAACCAGAAATGACCTTATGCCTAGTTCAAAACATAACAACAAAAATTACACTTCTTTATTTTGATAAAGTTTGAACTTTGTTGTTTTTTTTAAATTTTCTAAGAAATACCATAGAATAATTTTCCAAATACTTAAGTTATATAAGAATAGTAACACTTTGAAAACAATTTGTAAAAATCTTTGAAATGTATGCTACTCAATATCTATTAAAAAAATTTTTAAAAACTTTTGATATGGGACCAATTTTGAACCCATATCTATAAAAATATAGTGTCTAATAACACAGATTTCAATAAAAATTGAAAGACTTAATAACCAATTAATTTTAAATTATTACTTATGTTCTTTATAAGATCCAAAATATCCATAGTCTTTAATTCTGATCATTGGATATTGCAATTCTTGTAGCCAATCTTGTTACTAAATTGTTCAGTTCTTTGCACTTTTTAGTAAGAAAGGTTTTTATTTATAGTAACACTATAAACATAAAATTACATTCTTGAAGAATGTAATTTTATGTTTATAGTGTTACTATAAATAAAAATCTTTCCTACTAAAAAGTGCTAAGAACTGAACAATTTAGATAAAGAATAGATGAACTTTTCTAATTTTAAATTTTTACTATATTTTCAAAGTTCTGTAGGCCTATCTATTATCCAAAGAGGTAGTTGTCAAGTACATTCTTTGATAATTATATGAGTAAAATTTTTTTTTCAGTATTCTTTAGGACTAAGCAATGATTAGCTATCAGACATATTAAATTCTTTTTGGTATGCTTGAATCTATCTATTAAATAATAGATTTTTCTGAATTTGAAACATCAGGCTCAAAATTCAGTAAAGTATATGAAAATTAGTATAAAAATTAAGGTAATTGAAATATTAAAATAATTTAATCATTTATAAAATTTGAGTTTTTAAATAATTTCACTGTGATCATAATGACCAATATTAAAATAACTTTTTAAAATTTTTTTTCTCACTCAGCAATAATGTTGTTTTCAAAAATTTTTTTTAAAAGTAATAGCCATTATAATGGTTAATAGTTAATGATTAAAAAAATAAGTCAATAGTACTAAAAACAGATTCATTCGGTGCATTATAGTGATCAAATGGTTAAATTTTAATATAGTTCATAAATTAAGGGAAAAAGGAATCATTTTTAGATATTTCTGATTGTGCTTTTATATATATAAATTTCATTTTTAATAACATTTAAATTCTTAAACATTTTTCAATTTTAGATCCATCTGTCCGAGCAGAACTTATTGAACATCTTCCTCATATTGCTTCATTTTGCCATGAACACTGCCATTACTTAGAAGCAGTAATAGAACAACAAATTATTCCTATGATTGTTAATTGTATAACTGACTTAAATAATCAGGTAATATTATAGTATTAATATTGACTGACTATTGAAAATTAATTTACAAAAAAAATTTTAAATTTTTGTATTAAAAACAAATTTGTTAAAGGTTTTTGAATTATATTTGATATTAACTTATAATAAATTTATTAGGATAACTTGAAAATAAAAGAAAGTAGTAATGAATATATATTAAATTCTGGTTAACACAAATTCTGTTATCGTAGTTTTGATTCTATATGATTTTTTATATAAGGCTGATATTCAAATAATATTACTGGCAATCCAGTATAAAATGATTTTTCATGATAATGGTAAAATCCTGATACAAAACTTTATGAACAAGAAAGAATAAGTCTCTTATATTCTTCACATTCAAGAGAAAATCGGAAGATTTTAAGTTAGTGGCATAATGATTTTAATTGTTCAGCCTTTTTTGGTTTTTTTATCTATGTGTTTTTAATTTAAACATCTGTGTTTTTAATTTTATTTTGTTAACTTTATTTGGCTAGTCTTTTATACAATTTTATATATTTATTATTAGTTATATATTCATAAATTTCAGTTTGTTTGAACTTGTAATTGTTTTATCATCATTTTGCTTGTGGTTATTTACACAACTTTTATCCCTTTTCTATTATATTATCGTTGTTTTAATTTATTTATCTTTACACATTGACTCAGCTTGGTTATAAGGTCCTTGCATCATTAAATCAGACACAAGTAAAAGAGTGGTCCATAGATAAATAAGGCAAAAGAAAGAAAAATTTTTATAAATAAATTGATGATAAACGAATAATTATCTGAAGTTATTTTTGAGAGATATCAAACATAATAAGAGTTGATACCATATGATGATAGTCAACTCTGCTTTTTTTTTTTTTTTTTTAATTCAGTCTTTGTCTCTGTCATACTCATATATTTATTTTAGTATTCCAGTGATTTCACAATACATAATTCTCCTAATCAGTATTTTTTTAATAATTTTATTTTATGCAATTATTTATTTATTTATCCACAAAATATCTCAAGAACCAAACAGAGCATTCAAACTGTAGAAGCTTATTTAAATATTGATTAAACAAATTGTTCAACTTTATATTCTTAACATAGTGACCATTTGAATTTTGGTTTCATATTATATATGAGTTGGAATTATATTTTTGCTGTCAAATGGCATAAGTCATACAAGTCTATTTAAACTTTATTCATTGAATTTCACATGCAATTTTCATATTGATTTATTTTTGTATATGGTGCTGTTGTTGTGTATTATAGTTTAATGCATATTTTATCCTCTAGTATCAAAAATTCAATTTTTTGTAATTTTTCTTTAAGAATAGTAAACATTAAAATATATTTTAAAATATGTGAAATTTTTATAAAATTTCATTTAATCTATATTTAATGAATATTAATTTATTATATAAGATTTATTACATTCTGAGTAAAATTGATTACTTATAATTATAATAAAATATTTAAAAATGTTTAAATATTACAGAATTTATAATTTTTTACTGTTACAATATAAAGTAACTGCCAATATCTGTTTTTTTGATAATTACAAATTTATGAAATAGTATAAGATTAATTTCTGTTCTCTTATACGAAATAAATCTTCTTGATTTTTAAAAAATTAAAACCAAAAATTTTTCTTTGACAAAAAGTAACCAGACTAAAACAACAAGTAAAGCAACAAACAGATGAAAAAAATCATAAAACACCAATCCATTGTGTGATCTAACTTTGATCCAAATCAGACAGCAATGTGTTTAAAAAAATTCAATAATAATAATTACATTTGAATAATGAATATTTAAAATGCTGGAATATGTATCCAACTTTTGCTAATTGTCATGAACATCAAATATGTAACCATTTGAAAACTGTTCAGGAATTTAGAATTAAATCTAACTTCTGAGAGAAGTTGTAAAATATTAAACTTTTTTTTTCTTAGGCTAGTCCCAAATGAATCAACCAGATTGCTGACAACACAATATTAAAATGTACTTGACTGGTTGCTAGCTTGTTATGAAAGAATTTATACTCTGTTGCCTGTTATCAATGTGTTTGCAAATGAGTTGTGAAATAGAACATTGAAGATTGTGATATATGTAATGAAATCCAATCAGCATCAGTTACCTCGTTTTGGGTTTCAATGCCATATGTTACTTTGTTTTTGCCACACATGCACATACTTGGTCTGAAATGCACAGGTCATCCAACCTGAAATATTCAACTTAGAGAATACAGCTTTGGTCCCTGATCATGCCCTATAAGACAATCTAGCATGATTTCAAAGGGACACGATAGCAGCACAATGGGAACAAATTCTTGTCTCAAGGTGTTTCTTGTCCCTGGCATGAATGAATGGCATGAAGTGATATTGATTCATTTGGGACCAGCCTTAGCTTTACAAATTCAATGTTTTCTTCATGCATACACACAGTTTTTATAATTACATTGTACTCAAATATATTAAAGAGAGATGTCAAAATGCAAATTTTTTCATGATTGATTTGTACTGACTACATCATTTATTAGATTCTTTCCAATCACAGGTCTGATGCATTGAACACTATATCAGTGTTTCTCAACAAAACTGACACTGTGGACCAATAAAAATTTTAAATTTGTATTGCAGACCATACAAAATGTTGCATACCAAATT